>JAGFMF010011574.1:12367621-12442477 GCA_019455555.1 Galemys pyrenaicus
TGTGGGTCAGCTCCCTGGCCGGCAGCAGGGATCGAACTTGTGCTGCAGTGGCTGAGGTTTGCTTCATAGTGTGTTGCTTAACCCACTGCGCCACCAGGGAAGGCCCACCTTTTGTTTTCTAATAGAGTAAAATATATCTTCAATATGAAAGTAACTCTTTTAAATATCTCTCAGTCTACTAATTTTGTATTTTGCAATCCATGTGCTAACAAGTTGAAAAATCATATTCTTCTAAAGTATCTTTGTTTACAGATTGCATGTAGTTCTCGTCGTGTCAATACAATATGCCCTCAACACTACTAAAATTATGAATTTATTAGATTCATTTCTATTTTCTGCAACACTAAACACTCAAGTACTGAATTTCACAGTAGTCCTTTCTTTTCATACATTGCTAATTATTCACTAGCTACTCATTTCACTATGTACAGATATTTATAAATAAGCCTAAGTCTTAGAATTAACTTCCTATACCCAAGTGCTCTAATTCTAAGGTTAACTATAAAAAGGTAATGGGTAATAATCACCTCAAATTTTCTGATAAGATTAAAAAGGTAAAAATATAAAAGCAACCGGTAGCATTCAAAAAATTCAGTTTTCTTAGTCCTTAACCCTATTTCTTATTATTAAAGATAGAGCTAATCACTTGGCAAGCCAGAAATACAATATGACCAAATCTATTTTTCATCTGTCTTTTACCAAGAACAAAACCAGCAACAAACTTTTTGTGCATTTAACAGTTAAGTGTTAGATACTTTCATTTCTGAATGATTTTCCACCTAAAAGCAAAACTAATCAAGTTAGTTTCTGTAACAGTATTATCTGTATCAAAAATTATTTGAAATAATATTGACACGAATTTAGAATTCACGAACACACACTATATTTTCACAGTAGTACCTATGATAGACTAGTTAGGTATTCGCTAAATTTCTGTCTTATAAAAACTATTGAACCACACTTTTTTTTTTTTTTGGAAATTAGATGTGGCTAAGTGAGTAAGTTCTATCTTAAAGGACGTGAGTGGAAGTGATGTACACCACTTCCAGGCTTGACTAATAAGAGACCCTCATTCTCAGGTAATTTAAACCATACAGCTAAATAAGTGTATCTGTGTACAACACTCAAAGTAATTGTTTTATTTGTACATATCATTTTTTTGGTGTCCTCAAAAACCCAAGGAAATGGAATCATGGTTTAGAAGGAACCTGGGTAACTAATGCTTAGTCAAGCCACCTATTAGTCAGAATCATTCATTTTGACTTTAGTTGAGTGAGAAATAAACCCTTGTTATGCTAAACTTGTATTTTGGGATTAAGTCATTATAATGATTATCCCAATATACTTAGAAAAGTAACACCTTCCAAGGGACAAAGTGGTTTCGTACATTCTTAAGTAAACAATATATTTAAACATTTTAAAAACCAATCCATTAATTTTTTTCAATGGCACAGAGCCCATTTCCTATTTAGACAGATAGCTAAGTTATGTACTTCTATCATTTTAAGGTCTTTTCTCTCCTCTCCCCCCAAAACCCTTTCTTTAGAGTTGTTTCAGACATGTTTCATACATTTTTGTACAATAGCTAATTAAAATTTTTTACTTAATAAAAACTAAGAAACATTACAAATGGACAGAAGATAATACACTTGCTAATTCTAAGTCACACTATATCTCATTTATCAGTATAAAGTTTACTACTGGCTATGTCTAACAATAAATGTAAAAATCAAACTGTGAGTGGGTTTATCTTTTCCTTAATGTCTTTAGTCTATGGAATGATCTAGCAAAAAAACTAAAAAGTTTGTCATCATCATGAACTATTCCAGTAAATGTAAACTGGACTATAGAAATGTTATATTCAATTCAGTATTTTCTTTGTATCTTTAATATATTGTTTTCCAGATCCTTCTGCTTCTGTAATTAAACTAATAGTGCATCTTAAAGTCAACAAAATCTTAGAATACAGGAAATATTATACATTAGTTAAATCAACATGACTAGCCATTGACGTTAGTCATAAACATAAGTTATTAATTAATAAATTAATAAAGCTGAAGAGAACCATATGAAAAAGAACAAAATGAAACTAACCCTTTATCCAAATAATTATTAATTCTAGGCAGAGGGGCTTCCCTGGTGGCGCAAGGGGTTAAGCACCACACTATGAAGCATACGCAGCCAATGCAGCAAGAGTTCAAACCCAGCCAGGGAGGTGACCCACATGGCACAGCAGACCTCTCCCGCCTCACCTGCTGCTCCCTTCAGCAGTGTATTTCAGTCTATCTGCTTGTTCTGTTTTCCACTCTGTCTCTGGTGAATCCTCTCACCACCCGCACCTCTGGCCTGTACCCTAGTTCCTATGTGCATAAATAAATCTTAAAAAAAAAATTCTAGGCAGATATTAAATTTCAAATATTTTATGATACATTAAGAAAACAAAAATTGGGCCTCCCTGGTGGCGCAGAGGGTTGGACAATGCACTATGAGGTAGACCACAGCTATTGCGGCACAAGTTTGATGCCTGCCCCCAGCCAGGGAGGGGACCCACATGGCACAGCAGACCTCTCCTGCCTCTCCCGCTGCTCCCCTCGGAGGTGTGTTTTGGTCAGTCTGCCTGTTCTGCTCCCCGCTCTGTCTCTGGTGGATCCTCTCACTGCCCTGGACTCTGGCCTGTGCCCCAGCTCTTGTATGTATAGATAAATAAATCTTTAAGAAAGAAAAAAAGAAAACAAAAATGGATATTTAAGATACTCTGTTTTTGGGAGAAGGGAAACTATTGGAATTGAGGGATAGTTCTATAACTTAGTAGCCAAGAGAATAAAGAACAATTACAGTGGATCACATCCTACTATACTTCAATTTATTATCACTTTGCAACATTTATTTAACTCCAGAAGCAAAGGAGATCACGTCAACTCTATGGAGTGTTTTATTACAATGCAAAAACAATGAACCATCAAGGTCCTCATCTTCAAAGATCTTAAAAAGACTGCAAAACATGCTACAGAGAATTATAATGCAAACAGCAATTAATATAATAAATGGAAGGTATAAATAAAATCAGATATATTGACAAAGAGAAAAGAAACTGTTTAATAAAGAAAACTTGGAAAACTTAACAGAAAAGATAGTTAAACATTGAAAGACTGAAAGGTGAAAGAGGATAGGAAAACTGGTGAAAATATGGAGAAGACTAGAAGATCTAAGTATGAATGCTATTCTAAACATTCTGCTGAATTTCATTCAACAATGCTGTGAATGTGAATTTCATTCAACAGAGTGGAAAACAGAATGGAAAAACACTGTTTCAATGGAATAATAAACTAATTGAAGTTCTTTGACGGTTTCACTTACAAAATCTGTAAAATGAATGGGTTGGGGAAACTGAATGAAATGTTTATTAATATATGGTGAAATGAACAATACATAAAGTGAATACAGTTAGTAGATGGTATCATAATCCATATCAAAAGGAGGGCTAAAACCTCTAGAAATTAGGAGTACAAACTTGAGTTTCACTATGGATTCAAAGAGATTTGCCCATTGGTCAAATGTTGGGAAGAGGATTTTAGTTTAGCTTTTTTTCTTAAAATGTATGCACTTTAATTAAAATAAAATTTCAGTCGTACAAAGTGACATTAAATGAAAAAAATGTCTCCTGTTTTATTTTCAATTCATAAATAAAATCATGTTTTATTTTTGCAACTAAAGCAATTCTGTATATTCACATGCTACATAAATACTATGAAAAAAATCTAATTTCTTATCACTTTTACCCAGAAAAGTATAAAAGTATAAATACTAAAATGAAAAAACTAAAGTCATAGATACATAATATATTGCACAGATATATAATGTAAAAAGTGAAAAAACACGTTTACAGATAGAAAGGTATATCCAGATTAAATAAATGAAAATATATTGCAAAATAATACATATCATGAAAGTAAAACTAATGCACAAGTATCATAAACTGCAAGTTCATAAGGACAGGAAATGTATGTTTATGTTTTCTATTTTAAAAACTAAAAACTCTGAAGTTCATATAGATATGATGCAGACATCTGTTTTACTACTCTACATTTCTTTTTGACTGAAACATTTACCCTACCCTATCTTTTTATAGAAGGAGAAAACTACATTAAAAATGGAATGTATTAGCCTTTATAATGTACTAAAAAATTCTTTTGAATATCACATCAGAAAAAACTATTTAATTCTAGCACTATTTATCACCCTACTGACCTCTGCTGGTCCAACAAGGGAGAAGATACTGTAGTAGTCTTTCTGTCCTTCTTGTTAGCTGAAGATGATGACTTAGGGCTTGATTTTCTCTTTGGAGATTTGCTAGACTTTCTTAAAGAGGGTGATGGAGATAATTTTGATCTAACAATTTCAGGTGAAACCTGTCAAAAGAATTCAGTAGGATATTTCAGAAACATTTCCAATCACTGTTGCAATGTATGTGTTTTTAAATCACACCAAACTTTAAATACTAAGTGCTAGCATAGCACTGTGTATTGATATTAGTCATACTCCTGAACCCATGCTTTTAACCAATAGGCTAATTAGCCAATAGTGCTAATATAGCACTAATATCAGTAGAGCAAACAAAACAATGAAATCTCAAAATATCCTCAAAAATATTGCAAGTTACATTCAAATGAATTATATCTCTAATCTTTAGAAAAGGAACGAGTATTCTAGAGGTAGCATAGTTCTAAAAAAATAAGACACCCACAGTCAAATGCCGTTTTACATTAACTAATGACTATGGGCAATAGAACTTCAGTTTTGTTCATCTGTTCAACAACAAAAATATTTCCTAAATGTATTTACTAATATTGTAATTTACTAATATTGTAATATTGTAATATGAAGATTAGTGACATATATAAAGTGGCTTATATACAGTAAGTTGATCAATAAATTACTAGCATACAGTTCAATAAATTACATTGCATACCTCCTTTTTAATAATAATTTCTTCTCGTTTATCCATGTTTTCTTGTTCCAATTTCATTAATTCCCTTTGTATTTTCTGACGCTTCATTTCCAGTGACAATTCATGAACATAATCATAATTAATATCTCCATTGTCAGAATCTTTAAAATGAAAGTTAAATAGAAATCCCATTACTGTCAGAAACTATATGAAAAATTAGAGCACCTTTTCAACAAATTTAAATGGCAGGGTCTTTCACTAATAATACTTTAAAAAATGAAAGAAGCATACACTGTTTCTGTAAAAGATTAAAGTCAATGGCTGATTTAAGGAAAGTCAGACATTCCTGGGTTTTCTGGGAGTGATCTGAGTAGTCTAGGAATTGGGTTTTAGGAGACAGGATTTTTAAAAGATACAATTAAATGATTCAGCTCTAAATTTTAAGCATTAAAGATAAAACTTTCAATATTTTATGCTTCATATTATGATTATCCCCCTTGATCTTAAAAAGTCACGATTATTGTAACATTGCTTCCTTTGTGTTGTTTTTTATTACTGACATAAGTGATTAAAATGAAAATTGAATTTAATTAATATTAATGTGCACATGAGCTAATTTCTGAAAGATTCATAACATTTCACTACAAGTGGTTTATATGAGTTCCTTAGATTAAAACTGTCTGTTGTATCAATGAATCTGACACTATTTCCATTCATATTTTCCAATGAAAAGAAGATGAAGTTTTGGTGAAATAGGAGGGAATATACAGAACAACTTCATGACAACAGTTTTTAGTAGTTACTGGAACTGCAATCCAGTCTTTCATACTCATCTGTTATAAATGCCAAGAAGTCTGAGAAGGGAATCAGTGATTTCTAAGTGGGGCTTTACTGATAAATCACGTGCTTCCTCAAACTATATATTTAGCACTTAAAATCACCATGTCTTAAAGTGGGGTAAAGAAATAAAGTGAACTAAAAAACAATAAAAGTGAGTTGTTCCAGTGATTGTTTACAGCAGAAGAATGGACATCACTGTTAAATATATTAGAATGCCAACTATCCATTCATGCTTAGGAACTGAGAAAGTAGCTATATTTTTACTATTTATGTGGCTAAACTTGATTACTGATCTTATATTGGGGTATATTTCTTAGTAAATACATTAAATATACATTCACACTTTTTAGTCAGAAAGTAATTACTAAATATTTAAGCTTTTACTAGATAAAATAATTGGAGATATTGAATTTAATAGTGGCTACTCTTGCTACTATTTCTGTATTCCACTGAGATATTTGCATCAGTAAAGAATGGGCTCAAAAATCTGGTTTATGTTCTTAAATTAGCGGCAGACAAAATTCCTTAACCAAACACCACAGGTAAAACAAGAGTAACAGAGAATAATATAGTGTTTTTGAAGCTTTATCAATAATAGTCTGCCCACCTAAAAACTGCTACCTGGAAATATCACTAATTCATGATACATGTAAGAAATTATAAACTGGCTTTTAGTCTTTAATCCCCAACCACCCAACTCAGGGGGATAGTTCTGAGAAGTTAAAATATATATCACAGTCAATATACTATAGCTAATATATTTTGCTTAGAGTAAAATCTCCTAAGTCCTTATTCAGAAACTATTAATTCTTATTTTATGTGTATCTCTTAAAAGTCAAAATTAAAATGATCTACTAGCCTAGATGGGCTGCAAATTAGGCACAATGTGACGTACCTGGGTCTCCTTACCAAAAATAAAACCAGAAACCACAAAACACAGGCTGGAACTCAAAAATCAGTCTCAAATCACTTTATTAGAAACTGTCTTTCAGACCTTACAATTTAAAGTTATCATTGCCTAAAAACAACTGATTCATATAGATAATCTTGTAATCAAAAAAAATATTGAATGTAATTAAAATGGTATATTTAATAATGCAAAAAATTTAAGTATAACAGAAAAAAGGGAAGACTGATATTCTTTATAAAGAAGTTTTACATTAAATGAAAAACAGGCAAAATAAACAAAGAAGTCACAATTATATGTAAACATGCCCTTTGTTTCATGTATTAAAGAGCCATCCTTCCTCCCACATTATAATACTAGTGTTTGTAAAGGTACAACTAAAAGGCATGTTTATTCTCTGGTGATAGCAGCATAGGCTAGTACGTCTATACTAAGGTAAAATTTGGTGATATAGATAAAGGTCTTAGGAACATTCACATGCTTTAATATAATTATTTTACTTCTAGTAATCTGTCATATGAAAATAATCATAAATAATTATCTACCCAAGTATATGTGTAAGAATTAAAAACTATTGGCGCACTTCCATTTATCCTTAATGTATATATAGTCACTATTAAATTTTAGTAGTACATAATTCTTAATTAAACAAAGTAAAACATGAAAGTCCCATTCTGTTCCTCCAATTTCCTAGTCTTACTCCAGGGAATAACACTAGTAATGATGTACTTTTTATATGTTTAAAAATAAGCACGTGGGCCTTCCTGGTGGCGCAGTGGGTTCAGCAACGCACTATGAAGCAGACCGCAGCCACTGCAGCACAAGTTCGATCCCTGCTGCCGGCCAGGGAGGGGACCCACATGGCGTAGCAGACCTCTCCTGCTGTGCCCGCTGCTCCCCTCAGCAGTGTACTTCCGTTGATCTGCCTGTTCTGCTCCCCGCTCTCTGTGGTGAATCCTCTCACCCCCCACACCTCTGGCCTGTACCCCAGTGCTTGTATGCGTAAATAAATAAATCTTTAAAAAAAAAAATAAGCACGTATGTTTTCTCCCTTAAAATAATGGGATAAAAACTGCCCACACTGCCTTGCTCTTTAAGAGCTAGCATGTCATAAAGGCCAATGACCATCCTCATCTTAAATTCTGCAAAGCACTTCATCATAGTAACAAATTATAATTCATTTAGCCGTTTTCTTCTAATAGACACTTAGATTGTTATTATAAACAAAATTTCAATGAACAATTTCATACCTACCTTGGTTCACAAGTACAAATATTTCTTTAGGACATTTCTCAAACTAAATTCACTGGATGAGTGATAAGTGTAATTTTTATTTTTAATACTGTTAAATTGGATTCCAAAATAGCTTTACCAATATAATAAACTTTTACTTGATAGCACTAATATTTTTCATTTCTGCCAATCTGACAGCTGAAAAATGCTCTTTTATTTTCTTGGTATTTCCCTATAAAAAGCCTAAGCATTTATTGGTCATTTCAATTTCTTGTGTGAATTACCCATCTCTTTTCTTGCCCTTTTTTCAATTAGATTATCTTTTTCTTACATATTTGTGAAAGCTCATTATATATATTTATGTTTAATAGTATACATGTATATATTTTGTGAGTATACTGGTATATAAACACAAGTACATGTGTATATATTATCTATGTTTACAGAGTATATTTGCTGTATGCTTATAGGTGCTACATGTGTCAACGTATTTTTAATTTGTTTAGTTATATAGAAATTTTACATCTTTATGTAATCAAATCTTTTATAGTCTCAGGGTTTTATGCCTGATTTTAAGAGGCTGTTCCCACCTCCAAGATAACTAAAACATGTTCATACATTTTCTCTTCTACTGCACTGGTCCTTAAGAACATATAGTAAACAAATTAAGAGATGACTAAAGGAACCAAAAAGACACAGAAATGGGGACGTGGACTAGAAATATGGAGTGCAATCACATAAAAGTTCTGTAGGATCGGTAAGAATTTGTACTTGTTCTTAAATGCAATGGGCTATCAGAAAATTTTACACGGGGGAATGAAATGAACCAATTCATTCTTTTAAAAGGTTATTCAACAACACACAAAGTGGTAGAAGAAACATATACTATGCATAATAAAGATCTTATATCCAGAATATATAAAGAAATGTCAACACAGTAAAAGAATAGGCAAAAGTTGTGAAATAGACAGATTGTAAATAGGTTGTACAATGGTCACCAAACATGAAGAAATTCTCAACTTCATAAGCTATTAGGAAATGCATACTAATACCACAATAGGATACCATTACACGTTTTCAAAATCTCTTAAGATTTAAAAAGCATATGGGTAATGGCAATCATTTCTGATGGGAGATTATCTACTAAAGATGAACATATGCATATTTCATGAATGGATATAGTGTAGTATATAATATAATCAAGTATATAGCAATAATAATGAACTACAACTATATGAAATAACAAGTAAAAAACACTGTAAGTCAAATAAAGAAACATAGTATACGTGCCATAAATTCCATCTATATAGAGCTCAAAACTGACAAAACTAATCAATGATGCTAAAAATCAAGTCAATAGTTTACCTTTAGGAGGTGGAGGTTGAGTGACATTGACTGGAAAGGGAACACAAGAGGTTTTACAAAATACTGTCTGTTTACTGAGTTGTTCGCTGGTGTTGTAAATCTATTTCAGTTTATAAAAATTCTGAGTCACACACATGAATTATGTACTCTTCTGTAGTACATTATACTTTAGTGAATGTACAAAATACTTTAGGATATTTTAAATAATGATTGCTCTAGCTTTCAAGTGGAGAACGAGGCAATAAGACTATACAGAAGCAAGGCATGATTAGGTGCTTTATTAACAGAATGTACTTATAACTTATAAATATATCTTAAGAACTAGAGCATTCATAGTAATTTAGAAAATAGATGGCTCTGAAAGCAATTCAGTAGCTAGAAATGCCAGAAGTCTATAAATGTGTACGTGGAAGGAAAGAAGGGGTATCAGTGATGACTCGCCAGCTTTCAGGAACCTAGTTAGGAGAGTGGTGCTCTTCAGATACAAAACTCAGAAGGCGATAGCCAGTTGAAAATGCTTCAATCTTTGGAGCTCAACTGAGAGCTCTAGATATCAGAGTCATTGCTACAGAGATATTAATGATGCCCTGTGAGTGTGATTTCATCTGGAAGGACAAATTTTTCTAAGGAAAAAGGAGACTAAGCAAAAAGAAGGCAAGCAGAAGTCTTTGGCACTTCTAGACATAAGTGATTCTCAGAGCAGTGTGAGGACTCTTGGGAGTCCTGAAACAATTTTGGGAGCTCCAGAAGATTAAAAGTATTTGTATGTTATTTGCCTGGTTTAACTCATTCTTTCATGAGTATACAATGGTGCTTTTCAGAAGTTATATAACATATTAACAGAATAAATACAGAAGCAAATATGAAAATCTAAATGTCTGTTATTCAAGTTGGATTTAAAAAATAAAAACATGAAAAAACATTGTCAATGCCCCACACTACTTATTTTTGACTTGCAAAACAATTATTTTTCATAAACACGTTGGGCTTATTACTGTAATTGTTAAATGAATCTAGAGATACTAAGAAAATTTCTCAATTTCTAATATAACTATTGAAACAGATAATCTTCAAAGATGAAAATTCTTTGAGGCTTTTAAAAGGAGTAAAAAATGGGTAAATTGGTGATGGGAATTTCATAGGAATTTGTACAATGTACAAAAATGAAAAATAATGTAAAATACATATAAAATAAAAAAAAATGTCCTGAGATCAAAATGCTTGAGAAATACTAGACAGAGTTTTCTTTTTCTGGGCTTTGTTAAATTATTTATCTACTTTAGATGGGAAACGCAGAAGGTATGTCTAACCTGTTTAGTTTGACTATCTTTGAATCAAAGTGACTAATTTCATGCTTCAATATTCCATCAGATAGTTTTTAAACCATAGAATTATAATTACCAAAACCTGTGAGTTCAAATCAAGGGAAAACATAAGAAATAGCCATGTGAATATTTTGTTTGTGAAACTATTAAAACATTTAACCCCCATGGAGACCACAATTGATGTCAAATATATATAAAACAAAACACTGAATCCCCTTTAAAAGAATTTCTTACACAAAAGTCTCTTGTAATGAGATCATTTTGACAAGTTTACAGTAAAGTCTTGGTAATCAACACATATGGAATAGATAGAATATACAGAAACCTGAAAGTTTGAATAGGAAGACAGAAAACTTGATGAGTGGTAGATGGAAGTCAAAGGGAGAGTGTTTCAAGAAGATAGGGACTCAGATATATATGCTGCAGAAAGGTTATAGAAGAGAAAGACGAGTACACTTCCATTTATTTAGCAAAGAAGAAGGTTGTTAGTGACCTTGAAGAACAGTTTTAGTAAAGACATGGGTTCAGTAAAGATAGAAGATTAAGTATAAGGTAAAGAAGTAGAGATAGTAAGATATAGAATTCTTTTAAGAATTCAGTGACAAAAAGGGGATTAGCATGGGGATGGTTAAAATATGGGAAGAAGGGAAAAAAAGGTGTTAAGATGAATGTTAAAGATATAAAAGAAAATGTATAGTGAATGAACAAAATTGCAAAGATGGGAGGAAATCAGATCCAGAATACAGAGGAAAATAACCATATCCAGCAGGAGGAAAGCTTCTCACATAGAACAAATGGGAAGTAAAATCAGTTAGGTGTAAACAAAAAGCTAATTTGAGGTGTGGTGGCAGGAAGTTGAGGCAGTACATGGATGAAGAATTACAGCATCTACTGGTAGTAGAAAGAAGAGAAATGATGAAGGGGCTGAATATTTATGAAATACCCACTTATGAAAAACAAGTAGAAAATCAACGTAGGCTTTTTCAAATCTTTTAAATTTTCAGTAATTAGCATGCATTATTATAAAGGGAATAAGGAATTTTTACTTTTAAAGAAGTACCCAATACATTTCAGAATGATTTTTATCCAAAAAACTGAAAAGAATTTTTATATGCAGAGTTAATCCCTTAATATTGAGGAAAGGTTAGCGACTACCCATCCTTTAACAATCAAGATTTGTAATGTTTTAAGAGTTGAAACAACTTTAAATAGTTCCATTAGTTATTGTACTACTACTATGCTTCATTTTCTCCTTTACTACTCAAGGTGAAAAGTCAGTAAGACAATTCTTAAATAACAGTAAGATCATAGCTGAAAAGTGTTTTAAGTCTGCATACACCTATAAACTGAATCAATAAATTGAATATAGACAAAACTTTGGTATAACTCACCATCTCTATTGGTTTCCCATTCTACATTTTCTTCTTCACTTTCTGGAGTTCTCTCCTTAGTGATTTTTATGTCTTCTTTTTCCCTATGTCTCCCTCTTGAAGATTCTTTCTAAAAAGTACATACATACACAAATATATATTACCATTATTTTGAAAAACTTCTGAGGTTTTCACAGAACGTTTTTAACTTGATTCATCTTTGGTTCCTAAAAAATCAGTTTTGCAAGTAATCATTTACCACTAAAAGTAGCAAGTGACAAATTCTAGAGAAGTACCACAATGAGAAGACTATTCTAATCGATTTAACTAAAAAACAGCTACTTGGTAAGTGTAAGGATTAAGACTTAAGAATATACAATAAACCTAATACTTTAGTAGACACTTGATAGTCTACTACATACTAAATTTCTAAGTGAAAAAATCACATGAAAATAGTTTAAAATGGATAAAATACAACAGGGTTTGAAATGACTAATAAAGTGCTACAGCATTCACAATAGACTCTTAAAATTGCTGGTCTAAGACACTAACATTTATCAGACACTAACATTACAGCATTTTCCTACAATCTAAGGACAATTCCAAACTCATTTAATTGCATAACAGCTTTTAAAAAAAGAAATCTCCCCTATTTGATGAAACCAAAATGGAAGCTGAAATAAAAAATTAGTCTTTTTTGACCACAAAAAACTAGGTTTGTTATGTTATTCCAGGTGGAAAAACAGGTTTTATATGTTATTCCAGGTGGAACAGTAGCCTATATACAAAATGGGACAATACTAATTCAGCTTATAACTTAGTCTATTACCTAAAAACTACAAACCACATTTTAAGTGGTAAGAAAATAAAGTAATCTGTGTCATATAACTGACATTTTCCAACCAGAGTATTCCACTTTTATTAACAGTCTAAATACTGACTAGGAAAGATACTAATACACAAGAATATAAAGTGCTGAAAATTCTTTCAGGGCATTCCCAGACATAAAATGACTACTTAAAATACAAATTAATTTATCTTCAAAGCCTTTTTTCCCCCTAAAGAACTTGAGTTTGTATGTAATTTCCCCTAAATTTAGATATGAGTTCATGTTGCAAGAATTACTTGTTAACTGACATACAACACAGACTAGACTAACAAATTACTTAAAGATTATGCAAGAGTAGAATGAGCCAAAAAAATTGTCTAAGGGCAAAACAAGAAAAAGGAAATAAATGAGTTCTTATTTATAAATAAGACCAAAGGTAAAAAAGGAGTACAATCTGTTTTTTATTTTTCAAATGAATTCTGTGTACCATTACTGAAAAACTATTTTATATTCCATATATGTATTGAATGTTCTGTAAGTGAAACTATAAATTACACCAGTACAAATTAAATCAAAAATTTATAGAAAAACAACCTCTGATTTACTAATATATTATTTCTATTTAAAGCATTATGAAACATGCAACTACAAACTCAGTTGAAAACAAGTGTTAGTACTGCAAAATCAAAATGTGCAACACAGATTATTTTTAAAGATACAGAAGCACAAAATCTGTAAATCTCATTCTTAATTTGTGTAAATGTTTAACATTTACGCTATATATTAAAATTACGTAACTCAAGTTGTCTATTATTTTTCAATACGGCTGACAATGTCCTCAGGAGCATAATAATTTTTATTAATAAAGATTGAATAAAGGTTTCAACATGTGGTGGAATTTGAAGTTAGAAAATTTTTTTCCAAATACTTAGTCACTACTTCAAATCATAATGTAGGAAATGATTTTGAAAAAAATTTATTAAGAAGCCTCAAGTTATTTTAATGTCCAATTTTCTCATTTTCTCCACTTCAACACTGTAATTTGTTTATCATGTCATTCCTTTCACAAAGTTATTTTCTCCTTTTACTTATCATGTTCAAATAAATAGGGTCTAGAATTACTTGTCTCATGTATCAAGGTCTTCTATTTCACCATTCCATCTTTCTTGAACAGGATTGCAGATCATCTTCTCTTAAATACAACTGTGTCATCAGTATACCCACTTGATTATTATGTATTTAAATTCATCATCATGGAATATGTACATGTTGAATGTAAAATTTTTACGCCTCGGACAGGATATTTTAAGATTTCAGAATGTCTTTGGATTCTCAGTCACTACTGCTTTCAATGCTGCCTCTTACCCATTGTATACTGGATTCCAACCAGATGTACATTAGATTTCTCCTGCATTTTTAAATCTCTTGAACACTTATGGGGCCTCCCTAGTGGTGCAGTGGGTTGAGTACCGCACTATGAAACATCTGCGGCACAGCGGCACGAGTTCGATCCCCAATCAGGGAAGGGACCCACATGATGCAGCAGACCTCTCTCCTGCCTCACGTGGCTCCTGTCAACAGTGTATTTCAGTCAATCTGCCTGTTCTGCTCCCTACTCTATCTCTGGTGAATCCTCTCACCTCCTGTGACTCTACCCCAGCAATTGTATTCATAAATAAATAAATAAATATATATATTTTTAATTTCTTTAACACTTCTTCTATAAACTTGTCTTCATATGCTACATTCTGGATAAATTCTTCAGCTCCATCTTCCAATTCACCAATTCTCTCTTTACAGATATTCCACTGCTTAGTCTGATTACACCTGTAAAAGTCTCAAAGTCAGCACCACGTTTTCATGTTTGCTGCTCAATTTTTTTTGTTAGCAGTTTTGCATTCTTGAGAAAACAGTAATGCATTCAAAATGTGTCTGTTGCCATTATGCAGTTGCCATTATGTACTTTTACTACAGTGGGACACTCAAGAATCCAGAGCCTATAATGCTAAAAGGAAGTAAAGACTTCTTTAGCAATCATATCAAACTTTGTCTACTTTTTTTAAAGTATAAAGTCAATAACCCTTGGACTTATCTACAACTACTGTCAGGTTAAGTCACTTTAAGCCATAGTAGTGCAACTGACAGCTTTTGCCTAAGAGCAAGTCTATAACTCTAACATGAGTTTTTGCTTGGTTAATGAGTGGGAGGAGTTCTGATATGTATTTGATAAGACACAAAGAAAAAAAGGAAAAAATCTACTACTACCTTTTCTATTCATTAGCCTATAGATTCTCACCTCTTAAGATGAATTTCCTTACATCTTTCCATAATTATTTGTAGAAACTTTTGAGATTGATAAAATTACATCAAAACATTTAGTCAAAGAATGACTCAATTTAAAAAAAAAATTCCCCCCTTTTACTAATATTCATTTATAATGTTTAGATAAACGTTTCTATTACTAGTCTAAAGCTACTACTCAGAGTAATGAATCCAAAACCAAAATCAGTTTCACATGGGAATTTTTCTAACCTCTAAAAAACTAGAAAACCAGTACCACTCAAATATTCTCAAAGTAAAAAATTAGGAATATTTTGTTATTGTAAGGTATGTGGCCTATCAGTAAAGCACTACAGAGTTATTTAAAAGTAGACTTGAGTCAATTGTAAATGTAGATTTGGAAAATTGAGAGCAATCACTAAAAATAACAAAGTACAACTGATATACTAAAAAAGAAGAGTATAATAATTATGTCCACTTCAAACCACAGAAGTGGACAAAAAAATGGCAACAAATAAAAAATAGGTACATAGTATACATTCAACAGTATCAATTTACTTAAGCATCCATGAATCAAATACAGATTAAAACCGAGACTGTCAGAGGATTAAAAGCTAAAAATGAACTATATGTTTTTCTTTTATAAGAAACCAACTTTATATAAAGACACGTATATTAGAAGTAAAGGGATGAAGAAAGATATATTAAGCTAATACTAAGGGAATGGGAGTAGTTACATTAATTTCAGACAGACCAGATGTACAAGTAGGAAAGTTACCAGGGACAAAAAGGTCATTACATAATGATAAAGAGGTCAATCCTTCAAGAAGACATAACAATACTCAATATACATGTGACTAACAACAGAGTTTCAAAATATGCTAAGTAAAAATTGATATAACTGTAATAAGTTAAAAAAATCACAACCCATTATTTAGTTGCTGATGTCAACAACCTCTCAGAAGTGGTTATATTCAGCAGGCAGAAAATCAGTAAGAATATACTTCCATCAAAAAAAAAAAAGAATATATTTCTATCACGTCAACTGGATATAACTGTCATCTACAGACTACTTCAATCAATGACAGCAGAATATTCTTTTCAGGCTCACGTGGAACATTCACCAAGATAGACCACATCCTGGGTCAGAAAATACACTTGTAAAACTAACTACAATGGAATTAAACTAGCAATCACTAACAAAAAGAGCACTGAGAAAGCCCAAAATACACAGAGATTAAACAATATGGTTCTAATTAATTTATGGAACAATTAAGAAATCTCAAGAGAAATATTTAAAATACTGCAAACTAAATGAAATCGTCAAAATTTGCAGGATGCAGTAACATTAGCATTTAGAGAAACTTACGGCATTTAATCGTGTGTATAATGTAGTGGGGAAAATAAAGATCAAATTTCAAAAATCTAAGCCACAGGGCCTCCGTGATGGTGCAGGAGTTAAGTCTGAGTGCAATCAAGCTATTGTGAGTCACTAGCATGAGTTTGATCCCTAGCCAGGGAGCTAACCCACATGGCATAGCAGATCTCGCCTGTCTTGCCCACTGTTCCCATCAGCAGTGTATTTCAGTCAATCCACCTGTTCTGCTCCCCACTCTGTCTCTGAGAATCCTCTCACCACCACTCCCTGCCCAGCATCTGTGGCCTACACCCCAATTCTTGTATGCATGAATAAATCTTTTTTTAAAAAAAATCTAAGCCACCACCTTAGAAAAAGGAGAGTTAATTAACTCTAAAGTACCCAGAACAAAGGAATAAAAATCAGAGCAAAAATCAGTGAAATAGAAATCAATGAAAACAGAAAACTGAATGAAACCAAAAGCTGTGATGAGGCCTATAGCTACTAAATAAATTAAATCAATTAATAAGCTTTCAAAATAGAAAGAACCAGGCTCAGATGTATGAATTCATCTGATTCATTCATGAATTTTACCAGGTATTTAACAAAGGCACTATTATATTAATTCTCTATATTCTTTCATATGAGAAATGCATATGGAATGTTTCCTGAGTCATCTATGAGGTTAATACTTAAATATCTAATATCAAAAACAGATAAAGACCTTACACTTACTTTTATTTCATGTCTCTCATGAACAGAGTTGTAAAAACCCTGAATATTAAATCATTCAATAATGTTTTAAAAATCAACTCAAAATGTATAAAAGAACTGCTTCTTTTTAATTTCTTTAAATACTAATTTTGCTACATCCTGCAAATTTTGATCCGAATGTAAGACCCGAAACCAAAAAATATATAGAAGAAAACTTAGGTAAAATGTTACAAGACATACATCTCAGTAACACCTTTAAAGATGCCTATCCCAAAGCAATAAAAATGAAAGAGAAGATAAACAGCTGGGGCTACATCAAATTAAAAAGCTTCTGTACAGCAAAGGAAACATTAAAACAAAGAGACACCCCACTGAACAGGAAAAAATTCTGCACTCCACATAAGGGACAAGGGTCTGATCACAAAGATATACAAAGAACTCACAAGACTCAAGAAAAACAACGTAAAAAGCCTAATAAAAAATGGGCAAAAGAACTTAAAAGACACTTCTCCAAAGAGACATGCAAAATGGCCAACAGGCACATGAGAAAATGCTCAACATCCCTCATAATCAGGGAAATGCAAATTAAAACCACAATGAGGTATCACCTTACACGAGTAAGAATAGCACATATCAAAAAAACCAACAACAAATGTTGGTGAGGATGTAGAGAAAAAGAACTCTACTACATTGCTGATGGGAATGCAAGTTAATCCAACCACTATGAAAAGCCATATGGAGGTTCCTCAGTCTACTAAATACAGAGCTACCATATGACCCAGCAATTCCACTCCTAAAGATCTACCCAAAGGACACAAAAACACCAATCCAAAAGAGTGCCTGTACCCCCATGTTTATTGCAGCACTATTTATAATTGGTAAGACCTGGAAACAACCCAATGACCAAAAGTAGATGGTTGAATCAAGAACATGTGTTATATATACATAATGGAATACTATTTAGCAATCAAAAACAATAAACTAGAGTCATTTATAGAAACATGGATGGAGCTAGAAGGAATTATACTCAGTGAAACCAGTCAGAAGGCATGAGAAAAATATCAGATGGTTTTACTTTTAGGAGGAATGTAAAGGAACAACAACTACAAAAAAAAAAAAAAAGGAGAGCTCTCAAGGAAATGAACAATTACAGCCACAAACAAACAAACAAGCAAAAATCACAACAAGAGCAAAAGGTCAAAGATAAACCAAAGGGATCATTGGGGGGAGGGTGGGGAAGAGACTGGGATGGGGGCAGAAAGAGCACAAGGGAATGAGGTGACTGTGCACGGATGAAATAGTGGTGGGAATTCCCTGGGGACTACAAATGATGTCAAATATAATTAAATAAATCTAATTATCAAATAAAATAATAACTGAAAAAAAATTCAGTAACGTATAAAAAGAATTATACACTACAACCAAATGTGATTTACCCCCATATGAAATGCTGGTTCACATTTGAAAATGAATACCACTCATGTCAACAAATAAAACTCATATGATCTTATCAAGGGGGCACACAGAAAAAGCAACTGACAATGTCCAACACACACCACCATAATATCTCTTGGTGAACTACAAACAGGTGAATTTCCTCCACTAGATAAAGAATGGCTACAGAAACCTACAGCTAACAAAATACTTAACAGTGAGAAACTAGAACATCAGGAATAAGAGATGTCCCCTCTCAAAGGTGCTTTTCAACTTTGTACTGGGAATCCTTAAAAATGCAATTTAAAAAAATTTAAAAAGGAAACTAAAAAGTATACAAATTGAGAAGGAAAAAACTGTTTACAGACAACATGATCACTCTTGAAAGTAATAATTATACGAAGGTGGCAAGATACAAAGGTAATATACAAAGTCAATCACTTTCCTCTATAGTATCAACAAACACATGAAATTTGAAATTAGAAACACGATATCATTTTACATCAGCATCCCTCAATTTAAATACATAATTATAAGTGTGACAAAATATTTATAAAATCTCATTAGGAAAATTACAAAACAGATGAAAAAAACAAAGAATAATTAAAGAGATTCCACATTAAGATAGGAAGACTCAATATGTCATGGCATCATTCTTTCCAACTTGATTTATACATTCATTGTAATACCAATAAAATCACAATAAATTAAATTTTGGATCTAACAAAACTGATTCTAAAATTTGTATGGGGAGGCAAAAAACCCAAAACAATATTCTGGGTAGCCAAAGCAATACTCAAGCATTAAGTACAAATTTGATACTATAATGATGTACAAAGCTGTTAATTGTAGTTCTATATGCAGTAAAACGGAAATAACCTGAATGTTTGACAGCAGATCATTGGTCAAATGATGTATGGTACATTCACACACTATGTAAATATAAAAAAGCAAAAAAAATCTCTACATACTGTTCTTACTGGTCTTTTGGATATAGTATTTAGCAAAAGAACAAAATAAAGAAAAAGGTATACAATGTGCTATGTTTTATCTAAAAAAAATACCTCCACATAAATACTAATTTGTACATACATACACACACACAGAAACACTTTTATATGTAGGTGTGTATATATACAATTGACTATTGAACAATACACTTTGAACTGCGGAGATCCACATATATGCAGATTTTTTTCAACCCTCCTCTTCCTCCTCTTTCTACTCAATGTGAAGATGATGAGGACGAAGATCTTTATAAAAATACATTTATGATTTTCATAACATTTTTTTTTGAGTTTGCCTGATGGTAAGAATACAGTATATACCATAAAAAATAAGTGTTAATCAACTATTTATGCTATCGGTAAGATTTCCAATCAACAGCAGGCTATTAACAGTTAAATTTTGGAGAAGCCAAAAGTTTGTATTTCAACTCCACATAGGGTTGGCAACTTAAACTTCATGTTGTTCAAGTGTCAACTATATCTATACTTTTATAGATATAAAAAATGATTTAAAAAAAAACCCTAAAACATATCACACTAAAATCAATTAACCTAACCATGTAACAATTGTGTAGTTTAACCACATAGAGAATTGTTTCAGGTTACTTAAAATAATTATATGATTATATACTCCTAAGAAACAGATTGAGAAATCTGATTTAGCCTAAGAACTACAAAGAGAATCTCAAATTGTTCTCAGTAACCATAATCTCTGGAACATGTTTTTAGTAATACTACTATTTATTATTCTAGAATTATTAAACATAAGATAATGCTAACAAGTAACATCAATAAGAAACAAACTTTCAATCTAAGAGAAAAGTGATACAACTATGAAATTAAAAAACATTCAAGTAATGGTTTTGAAAAACCACTTCCCAATAAAGGAATAGGGGGTAGGGTAAAACAGCTGATTCCAAGTAGAGAGTATCAAACACACACAATGAGCTGGGAACATATTACTGAAACAAAGAGACTATCAAAAACTACTGAGGTGATGTCAAAGCAACACAGAACATCAAAATTAAAATGTTTTGAAAGAAAACACAATGAAAAGGGAAGCCACTCGCTAAGAAAATATTTGCAATACATGTATCTTACAAAGGTCTGGTATTCAAAACACATAAAAAAAATCACAAATCTGTAATAAGACAAAAAGCCCAGTTTTGTAGTGAACACTTCTCAATAAATATGTGGTAAGAGGCTCACCATCACTAATCATCAAGAAATGTCATATACACACTAGAATGGCTAACTTGAAAAAGACTAAGAGCTAGCAAGAATGCAGAGAAACTGAAACTCACACTACAGATGGAGATGTAAAATGGAACAATCACTTTAGAAAACTGTTTAGCAGTTTCTTAAAGTTAAAAGTATACATATCACCCAGCAATTCTATTGCAAAGTACTTATCCACAAAAAGCATGTCCATGCAAAGACTTGCCCAAGTGTTCACAGCAGCTTTATTCATAATAGCCTGGTGCAACAGACTTCTCCTGCCTTGCTCACTACTCCCCTCAGCAATGTATTTCAGTCAATCTGCCTGTCCTGCTCCCCACCCTTTCTCTGGTGAATCCTCTTACCTCCCACGCCTCTGGCCTGTACCCCCGCTCTTGTATGCATAAATAAATGCTAAAATCTATTAAAAAATTATAAACAAAACTATAAACAATCCTAATGTCTGTCAACTGGGGAATGGGTAAAGAAAATTTTTATAGCCATATAACAAAATACCAGTCATCAATAAAAGGAACTGACAGGAGTCACAACATGGCTGAATCCCAAAACCTTTATGCTAAAAATACCAGAAATTAATACTAGAGTATATATTTTCTGACTCTTTTGCAGCAACAGATCAGAGGTTGTCAGGAGCTGGGTTCGGATAGGGACTAACTACAAGTCTCCACAAGGAATGCTCTAGGCTAATGGAAACACTGTATCTTGATGTGATGTTGATTATATAGGTGTGTGCATTTATTAAGACTCAAGTGGTACAATTAAATGGGTCATTTAATTTATTGCAAATTATAATTAAAGTTAATTTTTAAAAATATCTCAAGATCTATTCTCTAGAGTTTCCACAAGGTAAGAAAGGGTCATTTGATAATAATAACAATAGTGGTACTGAATGAGACAACAGTAAGAACTCATATTTAGCTTAAGTATAAATACAGATGGTTATTAGAAATAGATATTTACATTATATACCAGTTAACATATATATTATGTCTTTGTTCTGTCAGCAGAGGTCTAAAAGAAATGACACCCCAGCAAGAACAAGTACATCTAAAACTCTACTGTCTCTCTCAATCTCCCTGTCCTGCCCCTTAACCCCCCCCCAAAAAAAAGAAAAGTCAGGCTGTGAGAAGGAAAAGCCTGCACTACGTGTGCAAACATACCCAAGTGGAGAAGAAAACTGAGGCTTCAGCTGATTTCCAGTATCAGCAGCCAGACATGTAAGTGAACAAATCTAATGATTCTGTCTTTAAAATTTCAGTATTTCACCTAAGGTTCCAGACAGCAAAGAAGAAATGTCATGCCTACTGTACCTTTTCTTTCTTAAGTATTAACATAATTCATAAAAAGAATATGATTATTTTATAATAAGATTTAACAATTGGAACAATTCCTTTTAGCGATATCAACATGTAACATTTACAGATTACACCAGGTTAAAAACATGGTAATTTTAAAATAGGAAATGAAAGTTTATCTGTTTAAAAATCATTACAATTATTCCTATATTATACATTCATTATCAAATTCCTACCAGGTGATACATACTTTAGAGTCTTATCCTTCTAAACTTTTTCCTTTGAAATAAACAATATTCATTTTGTTCTACTTAACTCTAGAGATTTGGCTCCTACACTTTTTATTTGGTGAGATTCTAACTACTCTTACTTTAAATGTAAAGTCTTTAAAAAGAAATTGCACATATATGTCCTCACTTGATTCTCATCATAATTTGTGACATTAGTGCAGATATATTTTAGTTTAAAAGCAAGGTCAAAAAAAAAAAACAGTAAAAGTGTTAAAGCTTTCTGACTTAAAGTCTTTTACTGCACATGATCACTTTTTGTAATAGACACAGTACTATCTCCTCCCTTAGTGTCACCTTCTCCTCCTTTAGCCAGAAATATAAAGATTTAGAAAAAGAACAAAGTACAGGATATTTGAGGATAGAGGGTAGCTAAGAGTGACAAAAATAGACTGTGAAACAAAACCAATAATTATATATGCACCCTGGGTGATACATTTCCCACACACAGAAAGTGTAAGAAACTGTGACTGGAAGTGTAAGAAACTGGACAGAAACTTCCCACAGACAGGAAGTGTAAGAAACTGGAAGTGAACTGAAACTAATTTGTTATTAGTTTCATTGGGAATGGCTAATTTCTTACTAGTTTCAGTTCAAAATATCAGAGAACCAAGCACTGAATACAGGAAAAGACTATTGTCATGTCCAAAGTCAAAGAGATGGTAGCCCAGAATATATCTGAAGTTTCAGTGTGTGGAAAACAATTAGAAGTTGATGAACCAACCTGTGATTCAGTTATAGGCTAAGATCTGAAAAAGTAATTTAAATTTTAGTCTTGTACATAGATTCAGAGTAGAAATTAAGGATAAATGAAAAGTTTATTAAAAATTTTTGTTTGAAGTTATCAGTTGGAGGAGGGTAGGAAATAGTACAAGCTAACAAAAATGATCCTTTGAAAAAATACTGGACAATAGACTAAAAATATTCCAATATCTCAAAAGAAAACCTTTGAAAATGACTTACTAAAGGAACCAGGAAAGATCATGAAAGTAGTTAAATTTTAAAAATGGGAGGAAATCAGAACATACAAAGACTAACATACATTTACTCTGAGATACTTTAGAAGAGCAAAGTGATATCTCAGTGTATCACTAAATCCTAGATATCCTCCCACAAAGATGAGTTACTGAATTCTTTCTTGAATGCAGCCACAATATTTCTCCTAAGAAACATGGATTGCCCTACAGTGAATGCATTCCCCGATTATGAACAAATACTTAAATAATCCCCTATCTGACTTTATAGATTCGGGGTTTAATTCTGAATTCAAAGCACATTTATCTTTGTGCTCAATTACATAAAAAAAAAAAAACAGTATAAAAGAAACAAAAAGTTCTCTCAATTGGTTGAAAATTTCTAGTACTATAAAAATGTAGCATTATTTCATGAGTATTTAAAATAGTCATTATTAGTGTCAAGTACTGAAAACATGGCCAAATAATAGTTATCCATAAAGATATAAGCCTAGTGTACAAAAGGGTTAAAAGATCAATTCTCTCCCATCTCAATCTTTGTTAATGGCATGGAAAGTCCACAGTTAGGTTTAACACCTCCTTCATTCATTCTTTTGGTTAGCAAATCCTATTAACTCTTCTTAAAAAAAAAAAAAAAAAAAAAAGGAAGCATCCCACTATGTTAAATTAGGTTCCATTGTGCTAATAAGCTTGGTTGGAATCACCTAGACAGTCCTTTTCAATAAAAACATAAAGTCACAATCACTTTAGATATTCTGTTGCCATTTTAAAAAGAAAAAATTAAACAATATCAAAATTCTGCTATATATTCCAATATATACAAAACATTATTGCAAGATACTACCACCATAAAAATATTCATCATTCTCACTGAACAGAGAAGGAAGACCTGAGACCACAAGGGAGTCTTAAAACTGACTAAACATGAGAACTGCTTTTTGTTTATTCAGTAAGTAAAATTACTCTACAAATACAAGGCTCTTTTCTCTCACGCCAAAACCCCGACTTTGGCACATTCTTACCATTTACCATCTGGTCCTTATCCACCTGCTGTAATTCCTATACCTCAGGCGACAGCTTCAATTTCACAAACACAAGTCCTTTAAAACTCCTTAATGTTACTGTGAGGTTTTTTTTTTTTTTCTCTTTCTAGACTTTTACCCCACCCATCCTTCATTCCCTAGACTTTCATCCCTCACCCCCTTCTTTATCCCATCTATTTTTTAACAGCACAAAGTAATTTTGTCTCTGTGAAGTGTGTTCTCTGATTCTCTAGGCAGTTGTTGATTCACTCCGTTATGTACTATACTCTTATCTCTGTGACATACTATCACACTCTATAGAATTATAATCTACTAATTAATTAATTTGTTCCCCCATAAGATCAGGGATACAACCTCATAAATCAGACCCACAGTAGTTCAGGTAAGTGGCAGAGAAGAATTTCATTGAAAACATGAAAAGATAACCCACAGAATGGAAGGAAAAATTTTCAAATCATATTTATAAGGAACCTGCATCCAAATATATAAAGAATTCTTATACATCAACAACAAATACCAGCAATCAAAAAAGTGGGCAAGGGATTTAAATAATAGACAGATCTCAAAAAATATATATATACAAATGGTCAATAAACACATAAAAAGTAGTGTGACATCATTAGGTGCCAGAGAAGTACAAATCAACACAAGATTACTACTTCATGCCCACCACAATGACTATAATCAAAGTTAGGTAATAACAAATATTGACAACAGTGTGGAGAATTTCAAACCTCACACACTGCTAACAAGAAAATAAAATGGTGCAACTGTGTTGAAATACACACTGTGCCACTAAAAGGTTAAACAATTACCGTATGACTCAGCAATTTCACTCAAAGAAATAAAAACATGTCCATATACAAAAAACTTGTATATGAATACTCATAGAGGTATCATTCACAAGAACCAAAAACTGAAAACCCACTGTTCATTAATGATAAATGGATTACAATATGTGATATATTAATACAATGGAGTTATTACTCAGCAGACAAGGAATTAAACAATGATGCATCCTATAATTTTTCATGAACCTTGAAAACACTATGCTAAGTGAAAGAAGCTACTAACAAAAAAAACTTCATTTATGAGTAACTGAAATAATCAAATCTACAGTAAATCGAGCTGTTGGTAACCTGGAGTAGTAGGATGACGACTAACAAAGGGTATGGGTTTTCTTTTTGGACTAATGTTCTAAAATTGATTGTGGTGATGAGTATAGACCTGAATATTTGAAATACCAAAGAGTATACTTTAAGTGGGTCAATTGTATGGTATGTGAATTATATACCAATAAGTCTGTTACAAACACAAAAGTAACAAATTCCTTGGAAAAATAAATTATTTCCAAAGATTTTTATTCCTGACAAACATCTATGCTTTTTTTTTTTTTAAAGATTTATTTATTTATGCATACAAGCACTGGGGTACAGGCCAGAGGTGTGGGGGGTGAGAGGATTCACCACAGAGAGCAGGGAGCAGAACAGGCAGATCAACAGAAGTACACTGCTGAGGGGAGCAGCGGGCGAGGCAGGAGAGGTCTGCCGCACCATGTGGGTCCCCTCCCTGGCTGGCAGCAGGGATCGAACTTGTGCTGCAGTGGCTGTGGTTTGCTTCATAGTGCGTTGCTTAACCCTCTGCGCCACCAGGGAGGCCCCCATCTATGCTTTTTTTAATTCAACAAATTACATCACAAATTATGTTTATCTTTTGTCTTCATAAATTAGGAAAATTACCACTAAATTTTGTGGTCATGTGTTTTTCTCTTTTCCTAAGGTTTTTAGTTCAGTTTCTGTCACCACCATGCCTTGCTTTCATTGATGTAATTTATAAATATTCTCTACTGTAAGCCACTTCAAACTTTCTTGGAAGTAGGCATGACATTATGGCTATGTGAATTCTGAAAACTTAAGAATTTATTTAAGATACTCACAGTACTCATCAAAGTACAGAAACCCTATAAAATGCAGCTTAAGTTCCATCAATCAATTCCCTTCATCTTAACTACCACAAAGACAATTAGAGAATTATGAGTGTTTGAAAGAACTATTCCCCTAAGTTGTTATCCAAACTGAACACTGTAATACATTACCACACACTCACCCTATATTTAATACACAAGATAATATTTAAAGTGGAATGTAAATAACAACTCACTACTGAAATATAACTGTTTTGGGAAATTCAGGCCTACCCTAACAGGAGAGGATGAGTCCTCTGTATTTCGTTTCTGGGACTCAGTGTCCACATCTTGGCGCTTGTTCTTCATTCTTTCTCTGAGATCCCCTGTAGGTCTTTCTGGTGACCTTTAACCAAAAATAAAAACAAACAAACAAAAAACAACAAAAATCTGTATTTATATAACATTTTATACAGATATATACATAAATTTATGTCACAATATTTTATAACTGTTCATGGCTCCAAAAGTTCAAAGAATTGATTCAGTTTAAATATTAATGTATAAAATATGAGTACTTAGAAGTTTTCCACCAACAACAATCAAAATGCACATATCAAAATTCCATAGGCTGGCAAGTACTAGGGATATGAATATGACTACTGATACATAGCAGTTGAAAAAAGGGTATTTGGAATTAACTGCTTGTTTTTCTATTACATAAATATACTAGTTACACTTGAAATGTGAAAGCAGGAAGATAGTTTTAAGCCACAATACCCCAAATTAATCAAAAGCAACAATGCTTTCATCTATACATATATGCAGTTGGATGGAACTTCAACAACTGAAAAAACACTGTATGCTTCTGAAGAATTTCTGAAATTCATCTAATTTTCTTAAAATTGAAATTATTTCAGAACAGAAAATAGTTAAAGGATTCTGAGCAATATTTTAGACAGTTATTTTATATTCAGTTGTGGAATTTTTTTAATTAAGGAAAAACACATAATTACATTAAATACTGCAAAGCTTTATAATTTACACCAGAAATTTGAAAAATGACTAGTCAATAATTTTCACACGATTACCAAACAAAGCACAGATAAACTATTCCTTTAAAGAATACTCTAGACCCAGGGCAATAAAAGTTCAGGAATGGCTTATTACTCTTTGACCACCAAAAAAGTGCTATTTTCTTTAAAAGATAAAAACAAATCACACAAATATTTACTTATATTTCAACAGCTGATCAACCAAATCAATTCCTTCATTCTACCAATCATTAATACAATCCACAGTTAGTGGAGAAAAAGTTTCAATTAATCCACTTTAAAGGATCTCATTAAAATGTATATATGTAATTTTACAGAGTTACATTAACTGCTCTAACAATGTTGGACTTCAAAATGGTACTAAGAACCAATACATTTTTTATTTTAATTAAGTACATATAAATCTCATGTGCCCTAGTTTCCTTTACATATAAGTTTATGAACTTGTTTCTGCCTTAAACAGTACCTTGTAGAGTGCTTTATGTACAATGAAAGCGTTACAAATTATTTGAAAGTCTTGTGACTAATCATTTTTGAAATACACTGCTTTATTTCCATCTTTGAATCACATTATAAATTATATTTTTCTTCCATACAGATAAGGTGAAAAAATACACAAATACAAAAGAAGCAATCAATAGAAAAGCATACACAAAATAGCAAAATTATAGCAAACGTCTTTAAGTCTAGTGATGATACTTTTTTCCAGTTTGGATAATTCTCTGCCTATCTTCCTCAAAACTATCTCATATACAAAAATTCTTAGTTAAAAATAAATTTCAGAGATCAATGAAAGCATATATTGCTATTAAAAGTAGCAATGTAAGCAAACAGTGAAATAGTTTCCCTGAACAAATACAACAAAGATTAATGTTCTCATATTAGCAAAAGGGACCAATGACAATCTAAATACAAACAAAAAAGAATTGAGCATCACAAGAAAGTTAAAATGTACAGTATTTGCAAGAATATAAAGTCACCTAATGTTAGGAGCTCAAATTTTAAATTCTATTGAACTGTAAAATCTACACACAAAAAAATTCATTCAATTCAAAAAAAGTCTTAAAATACTTCTTATACTGCCTCAGTCAAAGCAAGCAGCTCACTAAATCTTAGGACTATGTAAATGACTTATTTACTAAACAAGTTTAAACTGTTAATGACAATCTTTATGTACTGAATATTTAAATACCATAACAAAAATGCTATGAAGAAAAATGAAAGGTCTTTATTAGGAAATTTATTCTTGTCTTCATTAAAGACAAAACATCATTCTAGAGGATAATACACCTGTCTTATATACTTCCATTTACATTAATACAGTCTGATAAAGGATTTGGCAAATGCATTTCACCTAAAGAGCTAGCATTAGATTGTGTTTTGTCATTAAGATTTGAATTTACAACATCTAACAAAGGCTGAAATTATATGCTATCTAAATTTTAATATTTTAAGAGTTGAGAATCATACTCACTAAATATATATTCATGAAATTCTGACATCTCAAGTAACAATTTAGTATCTAATTAGGAGGAAAAGTAAGCCATTCATATACTACCAAGAAAGACCTATTGTCAGATAAGGCAAATAAGTTAATTTTAAAGCAATTGTTTCATTAACCTTGAAATTAGTAACTGAGAAGAGCTTGTTGATCTTTTACTAACTGATAACACTACTACCATAATAGAAAATCTGACCAAATATATGGTTATTTCACACATTTATACTAAATTACAAAAGCCATCTTCTAACAGTGTACAAACAATTCAAAGTTCTCAATTTACCTTCTATAACTGCTGCTATAACCTTTACCACGGGGTGAAGGGCCATGCACGAATCTACAAGTGTTTCCATACAGACAGTTGCCAGTCTTCAGCCAGTTACGGCACTGAGTCTAAGAGACAGATATTACTAAGTAAATTTCATATTTATTTCTGGAAAAAAGATGCTAGCGAGACAAAATTTAAACAAACACTATCAAAATTCCAGCTAACCTGAAATAAATTTGCTACCCAAGTAATAAAGTATCATAACAGTAAATGAAAAGCCCATAAACCCTGTCAACTCTTCATTTTAATGGAAGATTTTTAAAAATTTACTGAACCAATATTCAGCCAAAACAAACACCTTTATGATACTTATCAATTATTTCAAGAATAGGACTGTTAGAGAACCCCTGTGACCAAACTAAGAACAACTCACCTCTGTTGTACTGCCAGTGCTGGGTCCAAGCCTTTCAAATACACTGGGTCTTCGGGATGTGCTATCAGATATGGTCTTGGTATTTTCCACTGTGACTTTCCTTCTAATTTTTGACATTTTGTACTACTTTAACCGAAAAAGAGAGAGGCAAGACTGTAAAATTCTTCAGTTTTAAATAAGTAAGCCCATAACTTAGAAGTTAAAACTGCAAATAACATAAAATTATAAAGATTTTCCTCCAAAGTAAAAAAAAAAATCATAGGAGCAGTCACAGGAAAACAGAAGGTATCTAAGACACACTTTATTAGTCAATTTATAACAATTTTGAAATCTGTTGGCTTGAATTTTAGTGTTCTATAAAGTGAATACAATTCTACTCAGTTTTCAGAGTGCATTAAACCTCAGATAACAAATAACAGTGCTTAGTCTCTAAGTTCCTTACAAAATTGGTTTCAAAATTTTAGTAACTATCTTTTAAGTTGTCCATCAACTGGTTAACTGGATAAGAAAGCTATGTTAGATGAGTATTATATTGATAGAAATTATGTTTTATACAGTTTAAGTGAAAATATTAGTTATGTTTCAAAAACTAGCTAAGGAGGAAATTTAAGTATTTTGTCTTACAGGTCAGAAAAGAATAATTTCTAACAATATAAGAAAAATCTAAAAGTTGTTAAAATGACTTTCTCTCAAAATAAAAAGAACTAGAAAAATTCAAATTGCTTCTATAATCTATATTACACTGACAAAAGTAATGAACAGGCTATCTTTATAACAAGAAGTATTTTTATCATTAGCAGCAAGAAGTAGTAATATATATTTCACAATGTTAAATTCTAAACCTAGAATAACCTACAGAGTATACTACTCTAAAAAGAAAATATAAGACATGATTATCAACCTAAACATTACTTGAATTTTATTAGTTTTCAAAAGTTCTAAAATGAATGGTAGCACCTAAGGTAAAAGTTACATCTGATATAGAACTGGCCTCTAAAAAAGTTCACAAATGCTCTTTAATGTGTTTTCAAAGTAAACACATGAAAGGAAATTAAATCATTTTAACACCAAAGCAAAACTGAAAAAAAAAATTATAAACAAGGTTTAGTTCAGTTAAGATACTACTTTTCAGGTCCCATTTTTCTGTTTATTATTAAATTTCTTTCTGTTACATCACTGTTCATTTTTAAAAGGACCCATATAAAGATAATGAACTATGAGGGAAATGTAAAAAGATACAATATGGTAATTTTAAATTAGAAAAATATATATTCTTTTTCTTTCACATAAACAGCAATCACTATTTTACAAGCAATTAAATTTTAGGGATTCAAATAAGTTAGAAAATAGCTTTAAAATAATTAAAAATCAGGGTTGAGTGTCACATTTATGAGCAAGAACTTCCTATGCTATAGAATCACTTAGGTATCAACTGCTTTCCAAGCAAAGAACTATACAGCCAAGTCTATATTGAGATTAGTATTTGAAGATAAATCTTTAACTTTTCTTGGGCTCAATCTCAGCCAAAATTCTAATTTACAGAGGAAAAGTTGGTATATTTTCATAGATCCATTTGACTCATTGAATATATAGAAGTGAAAGCCAAGGTAAGTGGAACTGGGTTCTAGAAGATGTACAACTTTAACTGGTGAAGTCACTTTTAAACCATTTTTATTTAAGCAGGATCCAGTAAGGTGTACTGAACATCACAGAACAGAACAAAAACATATTTTTTTAAAGTTTCACTGCATGTATTATAAATATTGAAGAACAGATGAACACTGTAATCCTCATTCACTAATTTTTAAAGCGTTTGTTAAAAATCTTTAAAAAATCAAATGTTTCCTAACAACTCCTCATTTGTGATTATCAGTTATCCAGAACCTGGAAATAGGTGCTCCATCCCACCACACTTTTTTAAGATTAAACCTAACCTTCTATTTTTCCCTCACTGTCAATGGAAACGGTTAGTTCTTTCCTCCCCAGCCCTCACTCCTATTCCTAACATGCCACCTCCAACATACCCCACTGCAAAAAAATCAATGGTAGCGGCTTTTCACAATTAGGGAAATATGCTATTTATTATTATATGATATACTGGTCATCTATCATCTCTTTCTTGCTTTTCTGAGGGGTCCAGGTATTAACTCTACTATTTCTCTTCTTTTTCTGTAATCTGCTGCTTGGATTTTGAACCTTACTTTTGGAAAGCATGGCCTCACAGCTTTTCTCCAATCCTAGATCCCTAAACTTTGAAGGTTTCAAAGGGTTTGGATTGTTAAAGACAATCTAGTGAGGCCTGATGCTGCAATCACACATCCTCCCTCCTATTCTTGCACTAAAAAGTTCCTTCCCATAGAAACAAGGCTGCTTTTACATGTGACATTAAGAAATATTCAAAGTTCAAATATATGATAGTTATCCTGGGAAGTTTATTTCCAGCTACTGCTGACTAACCCAACTCAGGGAAAAACAGCAATCAAGTAAAATGTATTGAATTTGAATGCCAGGTTTAGGTGTCAGGGAGATCACTGACAAAACTGAAATACAAGGATGCAAAAAAAATGGAAAAATAAGAACTGATGTTTTATAATTGAAAGCAAGAGGAATTCTCCTGGTGATCTGTCTAGGAATTTTTATCAGTACTCAATAATAACATGCTATCTAAATATTACCATGGAAACACATGATTTTGCAAAGATAAAAAGTTTTATGCTTGCAGAGAATACTGATATTTCAAAACCTATTTCTCTAAATATACACATATAATCTACAATACACCAGAAACATTTAAGTCATACATATCAATTAATTTAAAATTGTTACCAATTAATGTGACTTAATTGGAATTTTCAATTTAAAAATCTGCGTTCACAAAAGAAGCTAAATATCCTAGCAAAATGAAGATTTGGTTGAGAGAGGGGGGAAATAACTTTTCAATTAACATCTGAATAGGTTTCAGTAAGAAATGTTTCAAGACATGAGAAAAGTCAGAAACAATAAACATTAAGATAACACATAAATTCCCTATCTTGGAGACCTTGAAGCTTTTTTCAAGTTCTGTTTTCAAATATGCCTTGGGTTTAAGAATATTCATCCACATCACCATATTTTTCCCATACACCATCACTGTCAGGGTCAGAAATGGTAAGTCTACTGAGTTATTTTCCCATTTCTCCTCTCTATTTACAGAATAAATAACTGTGTTTTTGTTACAATTTTTCAATTGAAAAACACAGGCCACAAAATATGAATTTATTAAGACATATCAGAAAAATATAAATATGTGAGAACTGCTCCCCGAAGCTTAAAAATGTCACAAAGTAATCAGTTTCACACTATAAGCATAGCTGAGAAAGGAGAAACATACAGGGACCTCTTTCTGAATAACGATTTTTTAAGCTTAATTACGAAAACCTTGTCAATTCTATTACCCTCACCTCAAGCCATAATGACACTTAAGTCTCAATTTCCAACAAAGTGAAGTATTGTAAGGGGGATGAACAGCAGCATACCACGAAACTGTCAAATAAGTAATTAGAACTAACATGGAAGTACTAACTGATAGCAGAATAAATGCCTATCCATTAAAGTTCTAAAATTTTAAAAAGTTATATTAAAAATCAGTTCTCTTAATATTTCTATTTTGCATTTTTAAAAGAAAAAAATCATTCATCAAAAGTGTATTTGATACATATTCTGTGAGTTTTAAAAAAAGAACTTTCTAAAGTAATCTTGTAGAGTGTTTTTAAGTAAATAGACTAAAACAATTCCAAACTGAACTTCAAACAGAACTGACAGAAGTTGAGAACACAGGCCATTTAAGACAATACTGCAGCACTGTCCAGAAAAACAAAGTTACAAAAACTAAACACTGAGACTATCCCATGCCCTTCGCAACTACTTTGTACAATGAAATGAACAGGAGCAGAACAAATGAAACTATCCCCAATAAAAGGCATGTCAGGTATCAGCACCAATTAGTTTCAACTGATACTAATTTTCAACTGCTCCGAATCAGCAGAAATAGTTTCAACTCTATATACGAAATGGAGAGTGGGGTTTAGGAGAGATGAATACTAATACCCAATGAAAACCAATTCTTCAAATAAATGTAAATTTATTTTACATTTTTGCTTTCTGTATGTAATTGTCAGTTCAATTACAATACAAATTAATATTGATAACATTAAATTTTGATAACTTACACACAGTTAAGATAGCATCCACCTGTTGGAATTTAGTATTAATTTACAGAATGAAAATTACAAATTTAAAGATATGATTATGTGTATCTTAAAATACAAATTAATGCTCGCCAATAATTAAGGAAGCAGTAAATCATGCATTTGAAAAAACTGGATTCTACCAGATCCACACAGTAAGTTTATTTGAAAGTGTAACTACTGTTACAGACAAAATTTGATACATATTTATAGCTAGTTTCTTGTCAAAACAGTTACGTGCTAATCCAAAAATTTCATTAAAAAATTAGAATAAAAACCTGGATTATGTTCACAAAACTACCCAAAATATTCTTTTAGGTACGCAAGCTAGTAATTTCAAATATTACAAAACTAGACTGCTAGCTAGCACCACACAATGATCATACATAATGCACAAGCATTTGGATTTACAATAGTATCACAGACTTTGAAAACTTGAGGTGTGAAGATCTTTTTCAAACATTTAAGATTTAAAAAAACCAAAACCCTGCAGATTCCATACGCTCATAATTTTCATCATAGTTCAATTTATCTAAAAATCTCGCAATGAAATTAACAGACCTAGCTCCGCAAACAAGATGCTATCAATATCATTCAAGTACTATCAACTCTGAAAAAAAGTTTTCTAGCCACATGAATTACCTTAATTTAGAAATACAAATTACCACTATTTAGAAATAGTGCCTGACATCAGACCCTTTCCTTTCATTACACCTTTCCCGTTACTGACATAGTTTCCAAAGTAACTAGGGAATGTGAAGATAAAGTGGCACTTCTCAAATCCAAGTACCTAAATTGCTGAATTACCACTTCCGGGGAAAAGGCAACATCACATACAACCAAAAGACTGACGCTTTAGCCGACTAGTTCTGAAAAGCGAAAAAAGAAGTCTGTAATTCTAAGAGCATATTCCTGCATCCTTCCATCGCAATGCAAACGCGAATACCATGAAAGGGGGTCCTAAATCCACATCAAATGGTAGTAGCCAGACTAAGACTTTCATCTATATTTAACTTGTCCTCTTAGAAAAAATCGCCAGAATCAGTGTGAAGGCGAGAAGTAAGACCTAAGCACACGGAGCTACTACAGTGTTAAGGGTAAAAAACTCCAGGACCCAAACGGGGCTAGAGGACAACTCAAGGCCTCCAAATTCCACGCCCGCCAAAAGCCTTTCCCACGACAGCCACGCCAATTTACAGAACACTCACCTCCTCCACGAACTCCTTTCGCAAGCGCAGTCCCGGGGTATCACCGCCGCCACCGCTCCGAGGAGCGGGGAGGCGAATCTCGTCCCCGCGCCTGACCCCGGGAAGACGACGACGAAGAGAAGGAGCGCGCGCGGATCCCGGGCACCGGTCCTAGGCTTGCGAGGAGGCCCCGGGACGACTGACAAGCGGAACCCGCCCGTAGCTTTGCCAGGGTCAAGCTAGACCCAGACGTAGGAAGAAAAAGAACGAAGAAAGAAAGAAAGTGAAAACAACAACGAAAAAGCTGGCAGGCCGCTGGGAGGAGCGCCTCAAAATGCCGCCGGAAGTGAAGGATTTACCCCGTTCCTCTGTGGACCAAGGCAGCTTCCGGCCGCCGGATTAGTCGTCAGCACGCTGGCACCGCCCCCTGGTGGACACGCCCCCCCCTATGACACACCTCCTTCTCCCTCCCTCAAGCGTAACCTAGACTGGGAGTGCAATTAAAAATGATCACATCTGCGCCTGGTGAACGATGCCGGGAGACGAAACTAGGAGGCTGCAAGAGCCAGCATTCCCAATTAAAATTGAATTTAAAGAGACAGAGTTTCGTCCTTTTATTATGTAATTTCTTACAATAAACGGCAGTTGTAAATGCGCAAAAAACCATGTTTATTGTGGAAAGTAGTTATTAATGCAGTCATTCATCGCTCAACAACGTTTATTGACAGTAGGTGTACAGTTACAAGTGTCCTGCTTTTGACACGCCTAAGCTTTCTGGACCATTGCCTATTATTTTAGAGCAAACAGATTGCATGGTGGTGTTTTAAAGGTACAAGCAGAGATCTCTTGAAAATGTCAAACAGACATTTTAACGTACTTCTGACTAGCTTCCTTTTGTGTTTAGGGTCCAATGATCTGCATGAAACCAGTTGTTTAAATTGTTTGAGATAGCTAGTCAAATGTCCTGAATAAAAAATCAATACCTAACTGCCTATAAATAATAATAATGATAAAAAGTGGAAACGTCTGCCTTAATTTCAAGATAGCATTTATTTTGTTCTTTGACAAGACCACTATAGGAAAAATCTTATATCAAATCTATTGATGAAACAAAAAGCAGTTAGTACAATGATTTGGGCTTACTGGAAATCAGCAAATTAAAATGTGGGAGCAGAGTGAGAAAAAAAAAAAGGACATTAAACATTCCTGACTACATGCCAAGCTATTGTAGACACAGCAGTGAGAGCTTCTGTACAAGTGGCTTTAATCAAACTCTCTGGCAGCAAGAATCCATATTGGCCTTTGTCTCGAAGTTCAATTGTAAATGAGTATTTGATGCCCAAGTCATAGATCCAATCATCTCCACCTCCTGGAGCAAGGTCTACAAGAAGAAAAGAGAAACTAGTTTTTGAAATAACATGTTTTAAGTTAAGTAACAAAATAAGATTTTTTTCCTAAAAATGAAAATGACTTTGGTTTTTCTTAACTATTAAGTAATCTAAATTTCTGGTAGAAAATAGAGATTGAAGGTTAAGAAAGAAAATAAAAACCAATCTATAACCCTACCAAGGAATGATGACTACCATTAATGTTTTAATGCTTTTTTGTTGTTAGTGCATGCGGTCACATATTTTTTTCTTACATAAGATCATTTTATACATGCTATGTACACACAAGCCTATATATAGTAACAAATATTTTTAAGTATCGAGTTTAGATTTACATTATCATTTTTCTGGTCTCATAAAATTTCAATGGTAAGCTGGATAGAGCTGATTTAAATATTTATTTATGTGCATACTTATTTAGACATCTTTAGATTTTTTTTCTAGTTAACATAAATAACTTTACAATGACTATCTTTGTATATACATAATTGCTTCTTTGTTTCTTTGGAATATTCTTTCCTAAAGTAGATTTGCTATTCTAAAGGATGTAATTTTTACAATTATGATACATTTTGCCTAATAGCCTTCAAAAGAATTGATCCAATTTATACTTCTCTAATTGGTTATGAATATGTCCTTTCCCCCCCTCATATAACATCCATGGTAATTATGCAAATCTAGCAAAATATTTAATCAAAAATATTTAATTGTCTTCGTGTTTTTATGATGACCAGCGAGTGGACATTTTGTTTGATATATTATAGTTTATATATTTGATCACTTGACTGGCTATTCTGCTACTTGACTTACTTTATAAAATGTTTATAAAAAACATTAATGTTATTAGCCCTGTGTAAACTGTAGCAACTGACAAGCAGCTTGCCAAGTTTTTCATCCCCATTAATTGGATACACTAACATTCTTAACTGGTTTGAAATACCCCTCTATGAGAACCTAGATCACACACATATATGTGTGTACATATGTGTATAAATGTATGTATGTACATAATATATTTTTTCACTCAAACACAAGATAAGTTTCTTCTTTTGTCTTCTTTTATGCATATCAGTAAAATTTTGTGTTTACATTTAGATCATATGAATTTGTTGTGTACACCCATATATACATTTAGGATCTTACTGTGTGTTTATATGTGTGCATGTGTACACATGTATATGTAGGGGGGGACAATGAATTTTTTTATTTTCCATTTTATTTTCTGTCTGATTATTTTTGGTATATAACTGTGATTATGTTTTGGAAAACAATAGTTAAAAAAGAGATAGAAACCAAGAAAGCTCTGAATTGTGAAAGGAATTTGTGGGATTCCAATATAACAAATTGAGGACTTGGGATAGCAAAGACAGCAGTGGGTTGGTGACACCAAAAGGAAGTTATACTATGTTGACTAGTCTGACTCCAATTTGTCCTCAGACAATTTGGAGTGATTGGAAGGGAAGAACAATATTCTAGACTAGCATGCTATGAACTGTACTCTTGGACACAGCCTGGTGCTAAAGAGCAGCTCATGTAAATAGTGTTCCCTAGATTTGCATAGCTTCTAAGCTTCACTAATTGATAACGGTAGCCATGGTCACCTTATACATCTCTTGACACTTTCCACTTCACTAAACAATGTGATGCTAATTCTATAATCTTGATAGCAATGAGCAACATTTCTTAAATGTCATTTTGGCCTTTTTAAATGATATACATGTAAACAATAGCCTTGTTTAGCACTGTCAGAAATATTACACTTCCATTTCTGTTTGTTATAATCCAATTATTTCACATTGGACTTTGCTTCAATATTACATTTAGAAAAATTAAATCCACACAGAAAGACCAAACACATAGATTTCTTTAGTAACTCACAGTTCTGCAGTATCTTAAGAAGAAATACTTACATAAACTTTCTGAACCACTGCCATGTTTATAGAAAACATTTTTACTAACACTATGGATGGCACGGGTCACTTCATGGGCCAACAGTGACTGAAATCAATAGAACATAGAATTTCAGTTAATGTGCAGCTTTGAAACGGGACAGGTAGATGTTTCTAAACAGGCATGCATTAACTAATTCAAACCCTATGAAGAAATACACAGTAGAAAGGTAGCTGCAAGGTGCAGGGGGGAAGGGTAGAGCAGATAAGGAGATGTCACTCAAAGGTTTCAAACTTCCACTTATAAGATGAATAACTTCTGGGAATCTACATACAGCATGGTGACCTAGAAAACAATATACTGTGTCATAAACTTAAAAACTGCTAAGACAGTAAATCAAATATTATCACAAAAGAAAAGATCATATTGTGAGGTGATGGATATATCACCTAACCCTACTGTGGTAATTATTTCACAATCCATACATATATCAAATCACCATTTTGTACACCTCATATTTACACAGTAAATAGTACACAGTAGTACATGTATTGTCTCAATAAAGTAGGAAATAGTTGTAGATATGAAAAATCTAGACTTGTCCAAAATGTAAATTAAGAAGAATAAATTACCTTAAAAAAGGTTTACTGGGGCCCTCCCTGGTGGCGTAGTGTGTTAAGTAACGCACTATGAAGCAAACCGAAGCCACTGCAGCATGAGTTTGATCCCTGCTGCCGGCCAGGGAGGGGACCCACATGGCGCTGCAGACCTCTCCTGCTGTGCCCGTTGCAGCCCTAGGCAGTGTGTTTCAGTCATTCAGCCTGTTCTGCTCCCAACTCTGTCTGGTGAATCCTCTCACCTCCCTGGACTCTGGCCTGTACCCCAGTGCTTGTATGCATAAATAAATAAATCTTTTAAAAAAAAGTTTACTTACAGAAATCACAACTGAATGACTTTAAAAATAAACTCATCCAATACAATTAAAATTATATTTAATATGAAGGAAAAATAATTCTCATGTTTTTTAGGATTTCATTTATTTTGTAAAATGCAGTATATATCTCTAAGGCAAGCAACTTGGTGTTATACCATTCCTGCCAAAATTATCACCAAAATTTAAACCCAACTTCTCTAAACACACAAGATGCATACCTAATGAATACATGATTTCTTTTCCATTTTCTCACCAACTTTTTTCTTACCTCAAATGGCCAGTAACTCCAAAAAATTCATCAAATGAATATTATGACTTAGTATGGAACAGGATAATAACTAAGTTTCCTGTTCTACTGCCTTTGGTTATAACTTACTCATATTTTTCTGAAGTCAGAATTAACATCATGATACTCACAGCCATCCTCAAATTACCCAGAGGAATATCAATAAATATAATGTTGAGCCATTCCAGCTCTCAAAGACAAACTGTAATGGGCCCCACTGTTTACAGAATAAAATGGAAATTTATTCTGAAACTCAAATATGTTGACCTCTTCACAAGCTGACCTCATTTTTAAAAAAAGATATATTATTTATGCATACAAGAACTGGGGTACAAACCAGAGGTGCATGGGGCCGGGTAGTTGATGAGAGGAGTCACCAGAGACAGAGTGGGGAGAAGAACAGGAAGATCAACTGAAACACACTCCTGAGGGGAGCAGCAAAATACACTCCTCCTGAGGGGAGTAGCAGGCAAGACTGGAGAGATGTGCTATGCCATGAGGGCCATCTCCCTGGCTGGGATTGAACCCACACTGCAGTGGCCACCAGGGAGGTCCCTGACCTCATTTATTTTCTGATGGTGTCATCCTTCACCTTCACTTCCACACCCTCACATTCCCCTAACAAACTTCCTGTGGGAAACACCACCTCCTCAGTTTGAAATGTCCTCCTTTCTCTGTCTGCCTCCAGAAATCCTTTCTTTCAAGGTCCAGCTAAAATTGCGTCAGTTTCTTGACGTCAATAACACTTTGTCATTCCTTTTCTTTTACTGTATGCCACCCCTTAATCAAATACAAATTCCTCTAGCACAAGAACTTTATCACTTCACTTAATCAGTGTTTTTCCTGAATAAATTCATGAGGCCAGATCTTGCTAAATTCAGAAGTCAGTTTTACCATCTGTGTCACTTACCAGTTACCACACCTCTGCATACAGTTATTGGTAACATCTGCTAGGGACTGAATCCCCTAGCCATACAGTAATATTCTCTTAAAGGGCAGGGACCTAATTAATGTTTTTTTTCCCAATATCTATAGAACATAGTGTTTTACACCTATAACTTTCAATAAATACTTATGAAAACAGCAAACCACAAATAAGGCAAAATTTGACTAATGCTATTTCCAAATCATGATAAATATCCTATGATTTCCTGAAAGATAATACCAATAAAAGAGCTTTCCTTAAAAATTTTTCCTTTGAATAAAAAAAATCAGAAGTATCAAGCATATTTATGTTCTAAAGTAGTTCTTTTCAGAAAATGCAAATAACCATATATTTTTCATCAGAAATCACTAGCCACTAATGTGGCTATATTTTATTCTGTTAAACTAATCAGAACAAAAATGAGTCAGTATGAAGCTAAGTGCTACATAATGATCAGATTTTGAACAATCATTGAACTATTGCCATAATACTTTTACTGTCTGAAAGCATCTGGGATGAGGATTTGGCTAAGCCTAACCACAATCCATTAAGCACCCTGCATCCTTTGCCATCAGGCCAAAAATACAACACCTGGGACCAAAATATGGCGGAGGGGAGTAACAGACTATGTGCCATTACAATAAAAAGTATAAATAAAGAGAGTTCCTCTCCCAATGCTGAAATTGAAGGAGCTTTTAAAAGGACCAGACACCTTGGGATTGAGGAAATCAGTGTATAAATAATCCCAATGCAAATATCAAAGTTATGAGTGTTATCTGGGACTGGATCTACAGTGAGGTGTTGTAGAAAGCTAGTAACCACAAAGCAGATGCACAATTCCAGAGATTCTTGTCTTTGTCTGTCCTTCTTTATACAAGGCTTCATATATAAATCAGGTCTAGCTGGAAAACTTCCCTCCTCATCTTCAAGAAGCTTATCTAACATTTTCTTAGAAAGCCTATCTGCTGGACTGAAGTTCATGTTTTCTGGGGAAGACCCCATTCTTTGCATTTCCTCAGTGAACCCTGTCTTAGGAGAACCTTCAATAGCATCAGCTAAAGACATACTGCCTCTATCCATTTGTCCTCTAGCGCACAATTTTCCCCCCACAGTTTTTCATTTCTAAATATTTTATTTTTGAAATACAATTAAGGAAAATAAGTAAGCAGCACTTACCAATTCTTCGTGATCTTTGCTTTTGATTCTACTATAAGAATATGGAAATAGTATTTTCTGGGCGTATGAATGCATACTGATGTAAGCTTTAACATGGTTGACATTCCTTCTCAAGAAATCAGCCACTGCCTTCACTTCTGGTTCCGACTCAGGGTAAAGTCCACAGTAGATTTCTGAGCATGGGGAACTTGATGCACCTTCCTCTGTATGAAATTTGATAGAATAGAATTATGTGAGGATGCACAATAGTAATTTTGGAAATACCCTTGGCAATGTACTTTCTTACTATCTCTAGTGTAACAATTTTATGGAAATAGATTGTAAAGAGCTTTGTAAAGAAGCTTTTTGGGTTTCTTTTGAAGCCTAATATTTAGTATACTCACACAGCACCTTCAGAGTACCTGCTAGGGGCCGCCATCTTACAAACTTAAGGTGGGTAAGAGAGTCCCTAATATGCTAGCCCTACCACCAAGCCTGTGTCCGTGTCAGAAAAACAAAACCATTTTCCTTAATCTACTCTAAATTTGGTTTTTATGATATATGCTGTTTTAAAAATTACTAGTTATTATAGCCCATAAAAGAAAAATCTCATTTGGGAACTCAATATGCAAATCAGCCATCAGCTCTCCTTCTAACTTGCCAAAGTGATTTAGTATATAAAACGGGATGGTGATATTTGGTGCCAGTGTAATAATGTTTATTCATGCCTTTGGGAGATTATAGTATACATAATTTTGGATGGTAGCCGCACTCCCAACATTCTTCTTTCTGTCCTAAATTCACAGGGGGAGCCCCAGTGAGCCCCCTCTGACCAAAAGATTATTCCCTCCTGGACATCATTGATTAACCCTGAATTGGGGTCTTGTGTTATTAGTTATTCTGCTAGCCTGAATCTCTCCATTGATACCGCAAAATAGAGACTAATGTTGTAGTCTCAATCCAACTGTTCTCTCAGACAAAGAGGTTAGCAATGATAATACCATTGAAACCCATAGGGCATAGGCTGTATGTTGGGAACTTTGCTAACATTTACAAACAATATATCATTGCATCCTCACAACAACCCTATGAAGTAAAGACTTATTTTAAGCAAGGCAAATTGGGCATGGTTGGTGGCACCCATTCTATATAATAAGAGGCCAATTGCACCTAACTACTTGACTCCAATCTTGGCTTTGCCATTTAACAGCTATATTGCCTTGGGTCAATTTTGTAGACTTAGCTATACCTAGTTCACTTATCTGTTAAATGGAAGTTATATATTAAGTAAGGATTCAATGAGCTAGTGCATATAAAATATTTTACATAGTACATGACATGTACTAAGTATTCAGTAACTGTTTCTCATTGTCTTTACAGTCATCATCATCAACATCATCATCATGTGCACTGGGATTCCAGAAAAGTCAGTGCATTACAGATATGAGATAAGAAAAGAACCAACTGAGCCCCCTACATCACTCCCTGCCCAGCTCAATCTATTTTTGAGGCTCAGCTGCACCCTGTCCTTCAGTTTCATGGGCTACGCCATTATCCTTAAAGAGCTTTTCTTTCTTACTTAAGCTGGTTTTCTTCCTTTTTGGCAACAGACACAGTCTTAATGTTTGTTAAACATTCTTTTCTCTACAAGGAAAGGTTGTGCTAAGCATCTAAGGTCTTTCTAGGTATTTTATTTGTGCTAATATTAAAATAATGTGATAGGAAAAACCAGTTTGATTGTTTGGTCCCCTTTGAATACTACTCTTTTCCCCTGAATATAATTCTAGAGAATAGAGATTTCAACTGGTGGTAGAGGTAAGGAAGAACGTGAAATAGTTGAAAGGAAACGTGGTGTCCTAAAATATGCCTTCAAACCAGAGATATGCAATAGAATTATAACGTGTGTCACATATTTAAGTTTTTAAACAACAGTTTTAAAATAGAAATAGGTAAAACTTATTAATACAGCTTACTTAAATCAATTTGTACAAAGTATTATCATTTCAAATATAATCAATATAAAAAATTACTGAGATATTATTGACTGGCTAGTGACATTTTCATACTAAGTCTTCAAAATCTTTTAAAAGAAAATTTTATTGATTTGCCATTTGTTTGTTATATAAATTTCAGAAGGGCATCTTTAAAACTTGATATGTGTATATTTCTCACCACAAACTCTACCAAAGTTCTAGGGCCATTCACACAATCAAAATGACCACCTCTCCCCTCATTCCCTTCTCTTTTCCTTCATGCAGCCACTGTATTTTTCATAGTCTGTGAGATCAAATCCTCAGAATCTTATGTGTTATTTTACAGTCAGACAAGAAAAATGAGATACAAAACCAGGGATATGTGCACACAGAAAAGAAGCCATAAGAGAAGCCTTAGGAGAAATCCACCCTGCTGGCACCTTAATCTTAGAGGGCCAGCTTCCAGAACTGCAAGGAATAAATCTATTTTGTCTGTTTCCCAGTATGTGGGGTTTTGTTTTTGGCAACCTTGGCAGATGAAGATATCCCATTCCATCTCTAATACACACACACACACACACACACACACAATTCTGATACCGAGAAACAAGTAGGCTTGTTATATCATTTCCTGTTAGTAAGTATGGTGCTCTTTCAGATCCTTTACAAAGTATCATGAAAATACATTCTAGTTGTAGGGACAAAAAAGGAGACAAGATTTAATTCTTCATTCTCATTGACTTGCTTACAAAGTACTGAACACATGCTTTCTCCCCACCCCAACCCCAAATAAAAGTCTCTAACAATTAACTTTTGTTGTATTTAGAACTTTGTTTTGCCTCTATGCTTGTTGGTTTTGTTTCTGTTTTTAACTCTTCTGATATGCATTGATACAGTACCAGACCTGACAGGGGACTGAGGTATCTCTCCATGTCAATAATGAAATATATTTTGATACCTTGTCTATCATAATTGAGTAGCACTGACTTCACCATGAAAAATGTTAAGTCAAGCACCAAAGACCTTGAAGATTAAAGAAGTTACTAAAGGAAATTTGTTACTGAAGATTGATTGTCAGACACAAAAGTATTTCAGTAAATTTGGAATCAGTCAGCCTGGCTTTATATCCCAGCTCTGCCAATGCCTAGCTCTGTGCTCTTCACTGAGCAACTTGGCCTTTTAAAATTTGGGTTTCTCCAACACATGGTATATGGATAATGAGACCCAGGAAATGAAATATATAATCTGCTTGACCCCTCATAAATGTAAGCTCCATATACTCTGATATACTTTATATTAATGGCTATATATCTGACTTCCTGCCCAGTTATCACATCTAAGGAAGTTTTTGTGTCTTTGTGGGTGCTTTCATTGGACAATCTTGAGGATAACTCTTACAGAGAAACAGCCAAGTGATTCCCTTGAGGTTGAGGCAGGATTAACTTCTCCTTCCTTTGTATCCCTACTGCATCTGAAGCACTCTTAAAACCACTAAATTCACTAATGTCTATATTTAATTAATAGCTTCTGAGAACTCTCCAAGTGGCAGCCATTATGCAGTACGAAGTTTCTAACACAGGAGGGGAAGGAAGTAAATATGCTGTTGAGATTTTCATATGTATTCTGAGATCATGATGAAATGTTTAAAGTCATGGATTTTCACTTCTTTTTTAAAAAAGAAAAATTAAAATCATTTATATTGGGGTAAAAGGGTGGAAAGAATGTGTTTTTGTGGTTACACCAGCTTTGCTTCCTTTTAGTTTTTACTGATCCATGTACATCCATCTCAAAAAAATGTGACTACAGCTCAGAGTTTTGTTTTATAGATGTTTCTTTAATGTATAACTGTGAAATATAATGAGGGGGTGAAATAGCACCTATCTCTCTGAGAGCCTAAATTCATATTTATTGAATATCTTAACTCATTGAAACTCATGAATATCCTGAACTCAAGGAATGAAAAATTCCCACTGTGCTAGACATAAGTTTACCTTTATGATATTTATGAAAGAATTTGCTAAGAAAGTGAGTAGTGAACACAAAAGAAAATGTTTTCAAGCACTATAAAGATTTATCTATAAAACCTTAAAATGAGAGAATACCCACCCAAACTAGGTCTTTGACATTCTAATGATGAATGGCATTTGCTTATTAAAGTAGGAAATGTAATTACTTTCTTATTATTCTAGAAAACAGAATTTTAGAATTTGAAATTTAGAGCTTAGTATTTGAATTAAAATGGACCTTAAAGAACTGGTCCAACTTCTATATTTTAAAGATAAGGAAAGGGCCGAGAGAAGGGGCTAAGGTGATTTGCTCTAGCCAGTATTTATAGCATTACATTTAACTAAAATTTTTATTAAACTACTTCCTGATTTAGACAGACCTCCCCTTTACTTTAAATTAATGAGTTTTCATTTCACAAATATTACCTTTCTAATGAGGAGCCATTGCTAGAATTGGAGTAAAAACTTACCACACCAGTGTTTGGAGGCAAAGTTCCTGTTCAGGTCTGTTCCAATGCAACGACTGTTTCCATGAACAGAACGGTTCTTTCTCCACATTCGATTCTAAATAAACAAAATACAGATAAAACAAGTGTCCATATTTTCTGTTCAAAGAATGACAACTTTCAAGATGCTAGTGGCTCCACTGTGTTTCTCTCCAACCCTGTTCCCTGTCTATCCAAGTGTCAGTTGTGGTCACTCTTGAACCAAACAAAATCATAATATTGATCCATACACATAAAAATTTCATTCAGTTATGCTGCTTATTGACCCTCCTTATTTGGTCTTGTTTCCTTTAAATTAATGTTATGCACTGTCACTTTACCTTCCTTCTAAGAGAAGCAAAATTACTTTGTGTTTCAAGTCAAACTAAAATTTTCAGCCTTTTTTAAGTTGAAATATATTGAACATAGGGTATTGCATTAATTTTAGGTGTCCCAACATGGTAATTTGATACATATATATGTTGTGGCATCATTGTCATGGTAGAGATAGTTACTACTTCCCTTGTGTCATTTAATTATCATTTCTTTTTTGTGGTGGGAATAATTATGGTCCAGTCTCTTAGCACATTTGATGATTATAATGTAATATTTTGGCGTCGTGAGTTTCAGTGCTCTATTCAAACTGAATTTAATAATCTCTAAAAACTACAGGACGTAGAGCTGTGCAGATGCCTTGAGCCTAATGGCCCCTTTGGTTGTACTGATCCAACTCTGATTTGTAAACATAAAGTAAACACTCCCATTGGACTCTGGGAGTAGAGTAGAATATTTGATCATGTAAACAGTTGCACAGACTTCACTGAAGTTCTAGGGTTAGGGTGATGTAGCACTCTTTTAGCCTACTTTCAGAAACCTTCTGCCAAGCTTCAAATTTCTAACTCCTAGTCTGTGGCTTGGTATCAACAATTGCCCTGGAGAAAGCTATATAGAGAGTTAAAATACAAGGACAGGAGGAGAATAGGAAGATTTATTTTTTTTTTACATTTCAATAAATCTTTATTATAAAAGAATGTGGTAGTCATAGTTTGGTAGCCCTTGCTCTAGTTGAGTGACTGTATTACTGAATTCTGGAAAAGTAACTAGCTGATAGTTACACATGGCAGATTTAAGATAAAAATCTAGGTATTTTCAGAATAGGAAGATTTAAAGGGGTCTAAATTCCACAGTGATTCAGATGAAGGCATAACTTTATTGTAATATCAATGAATATGACCACTTACTGAATACTAAATTTGTATTAGGTACTATTTTAGGTACTTCTCATCTATGTACTCAATATTTGCCCATGTCCACTTGCAAAATTTTATTCACAGTATCTTCTTACCTGAGATAACTTTCTCATCAATCTCCTTCACCATTCCCATCTCTACTGTGCAAATTACCTCCTACATGAAATAATTTCTGATAATACTATGTTTCCAATAGCTACAATTATTTTCATCCTCCTAGTGTCTACATTTGCTATTCAAGTAGGTCTTTCTGAAATTATGTATGCTCAGTTATATTTCTATGTGTCCTTCATTAAATTAGAAAGAACTGTACTTCATATTGCTTGAATAATTTTACATGAACCATAATGTTGATGGACTAAAATTCTACTGAGAATGGTTGGGTAGTGTAGACGAGATTGACCAGGATACTCATATTTATGCTCATGTTGAGTGTAGATACTGTTAAGTACCTAGTAAAGGGTACTAAGGATTAAATTCACATATGTTAGAAGGAAATTCTGTAAGAATGAAAATTCTGTTAAACACTGTTCTAAATACTGCAATTAATGATTTTACAAATCAAATAGTATTCAAACACTTCCTGGTCGGAATGACTGGATCTAGGAATTGTGTGCCAATGGTAACTAACATCATACGAAGAGATACAATCAGACACTATGCTCCTCCTGAAATAGTTTTGCCAAGAAATGTCAAACCCAAATCTCGATTAGCATCTGCAATCCAAATATTAAGTCCTAGAGAATATACAGAAAAATGTCAAGCTGCAACATGGCAACACAATTACCAAATCCTGACATACTTCAATGAAAAAAATGGAAAAAGAGATAGAGATGGGAAGAGGCTCTATGGATTAAAATAGAATTGAGTCATAAATACCAGTCACAACACATAAGCTTTATTTGTATTATGAGCCAAAGAAAATTAGAATACAATTGGAAATTTGATACCAATTGGACATTTATGATATAAGTAATTGTTCAATTTTAGGCATAATTATAATGTGGTTATTTTCCTCAAAGAGCACTTTTAAAATGCATATTTAGATATTTATTGATGGAATGATATGGTGTCAGAATTTTGCTTCAAGATAATACGGACAAGGTAGAAATGATTGAGAGATATAAAAGATTGGCCATGAGTTGATTATTTTTGCAGCTATGTGATGGGTACATTAGAATTTACTATACTATTTTTTTCCACTTTAGTAATGTTTAAACTTTTCCAATATAAGTTTTTAAAGTTATTTTTCATTATAAAATCATTGTGCCAAAATCTAGAAGTCTAGGAACAATTCAGTCTGTGTATCTTATATCCTCACGGGGGCATCTTTTGCTTTCTTTGCCTTCACCTACCTTTTTCCATGTATAGTCATAACCATCCACATTAACTACTGGCATAATGTAGAAATCCATGTGCCTCAGGAGATTGGTATATATCTTATCTCTCCCATAGAAGTGAGTTACCTACAAAATTAAACCAAATAAAGTTAGTAATATCTCTTTGAAATCCATTTAGTCTGTTGTTTTATATATTTAATTTTTAAAAAAATTTATGCATACAAGAACTGGAGTACAGGCCAGAGTTGTGGGAGATGAGAAGATTCACCAGAGACAAAGTGGGGAACAGAACAGACAGGTTGATTGAAATACACTGCTGAGGGGAGCAGTGGGCAAGGCAAGAGTTAGCAAATGCCTTAGACGTGGGACAAAAGGACTTCCCATTTAAAGGAGATAGATAACTATAGCCAGAAGTTTTCTAAAATTTCCTTTTAGGAACAAAAAGAATTGTTTATTAAAGTCATAAAGCCCACTACAAAGATTTAAGGAAACAAAAACCCTAGATACAGTCCAAATTCTTTTTCAATAATCTACAACAGTTTTAAGAAAGTGAGTAGTGAAAATACTTTCAAACACTATAAGCATTTACCTCTAAGAACTGAAAATAAGAGGCAGCCACTCAACATTGGTCTTTATTTTCTTAATGATGAATTGTATTTGCTTATTGGAGTAGAAATGTAGTAGTAACTTTTTTTTTTTTTTTACAATTAAGTATATTCCCTGCTCATTTGGCTTTAAAATAAGTTGCAGATTTCCCTAGGTATTACCTATGTGCTTCCCAATAGGCTTCATCAGATGCTGCTCTCTGCTTTAGACTCATCCAGCTTGAAGGTCACATAGTTCCACACAATCCAAAGGTATCTACATTCTGATAACCAAGAAGTTTACCCCAAAATAAAGCAAGCATAGAGGCAGAAGAACTACAAAGGCAAATTTCTTGGTTGAATCATTATCTCCAACTAAGCTTTGACATAAAATTTCCACTTGTGGCAACATTGCTGTATTTTAGTTTGTAGATTAGCTTATAGTTATTTGTTTCTTTATTCAAAAGATTTCATTTAATTGCAGTTTTAATTCTACTTTAGTGATAGCTAAACTACCATTTAGTCTTTAAACATTTAAAATATACTGATATCCCCCCAGAACAATCATAAGTCATAACAAGATTATTTGCAATGAATACCACTTATGAAATATGAGAGAAAGGAAAGCAAATGTACAAGTTACAAATAAATCTACTATAGGACAGAAATAAAGCTTAATGAAAAGGAAGCAAATTTTATAGACTGAGAGGACAATCTTGTAAATAATTGAAAAACTAAATACAGTTTATGCTACAAATTTATAAATTTATGTTGGAGTTGTTTTTCAGTATTAATGTAGCACTCATACTCAGAAAAATACTAGGATATCCTGTTTCATTCAAAAGAATAAAGCACTTATTTTCATTTCTACAATGTTTGCTGAATTTTAATTGATGAGGAAGGGTAGTTTCTTTTAACTTTTATGCTTTTTACTAAAAACCTATTTATCTTCTTTTTTTCTTTTGTGATTGTACTTTTGGTGTCATATCATAAATCATTGCCTAATCTGAAAGTTCTACTACATCTATGTTTTTGTCTCAGAATTTTATAATTTTAGATTTGATATTGATATATATGTAAAAATTCTGACTTACTCCCATGAATCTGTTGAAAGAAATAAAAATTTTAAGGTAACATTTTTGGCCAAGTCGAACATGTGCAAGGATCTAGTAATTCTTTATTATTAAGCTTTGATCTGTGTGTCCTGGGGCTCTCCAAGCATGCATTATTTAGTGAATTTTCGCAATAATATTCTGTGAATGTGTTTACTGTTAGGGTTTTATACCTAGTGAATGAATCACTCTTAATGAGGTAGTTGACTACAGAAATTATGCCTGACACACGAAAGACAATAAATATTTTTCAGGGAATGATTTGCCAACAAGATAGGTAGCAAAGTGGGAATCACTTTCCTACTATAAAAGAAGAAGAAAGATGAGGATAGACGGTACAAGAGCAGAGCACCACGGCAAGTGAATAATTAGAGGGTGGGAGAAAAAGACTTGACTGATTCCTATCAGCTGGGCCTGTGACAGATGATTCCTCAACTCTGCATCTCTCTGTACATAGGAATGTAGTAAGGCATTGTCTTTACTATGCTCCTAAACCATACCTACCAACAAGTTAATTCAAAATTACTCGACAGAATTAGTTCATATGAAAAGACATCTAAGACACTATAAATGGAAGATCTGAAAATAAAATATTATTCTCACTACCCTTAGAAATACAGCAAAGAGCTAGTTTTACTCCAATTTCTGTGTTGTGTATAATTCAGAACTTCTTAATGGCAATACCGTATTTAGCCCACCAATAGGTAGTGTTTAGGTATTTTTTTAGATCCCATAGTTGTTTTTCAACCTAAGCCTGCAGCATTCATTTAAATTTCATACTAAACATGGGGATATTGATCACTGATTATGTGGACCAACCAATATACTGGGTTATGGGAATAAAAAAAAAAAGAATGATTTAGGAACGATCTTCAATATCAAAAAGCTAATAAAAATGTTAAGTTGGAAAGAAAGAAACTCGATATGGTAAGTATGATAATAAAATCAGGATATAGGAGCAAGAAATATTTTTTATGTTTGACGTACCTCATGTATTCAGTCAGATCAATTTAACTGGCAATCTTAATTTCCTAACTCCTCTATTTTGTGTAACAGTGTATCTGTGGGGGTCTCCCTGGAGGCCCAAGGGGTTGAGCACTGCACTGCTGGGTTTCCACAGCCACTGCGGCATGAGTTCGATCCCCCAAGAGGGAGGGGACTCACATGACACAGCAGACTCTCCTGCCTCGCCTGCTGCTCCCATCAGCAGTGTATTTCAGTCGATTGCCTGTTCTGCTCCCGGCTCTGTCTGTGGTGACTCCTCGCTCCTCCTGCACCTCTGACCTGTACCCCACTCTTGTATGCATAAATAAAATCTTTTTAAAAAATAGTATTATGAATACAGAGACAATAACCATTATCAGAAGGGCACATATTTTAAGCTATTTTTCTAGTGGCAGTGGCTGTTTGTATAAATCAGTAGAGGCTATATAGGCCCATTTTATAAAACCTGAAACATAATTTTCACTTTTCATTTATTATAAAGGATCATAGCCATTACAATATTTACTTATATACATATTCTTTGTCTTTTTATGACATCCTCTTTGTCTTATACATGGATTTTTCTCAACAGCAAGATCTTCTTCAGGGACAAAATCCTCTATTATGACACATGCAAAAATATGATATGCTTGGAAATGTTGTGCCTTATGTTCATTTTTCAAGAGAATATGGCAAAAAATGTTTAGATAATTCAAAAGAAAAAGAAATTAATTGGAACCTAATTTCGAAAATTACTTCAGTTCTTTCTTCTAGTTAATTGACATATTGTAACCACACAATTTTTTAATTCTTTTACAGTACTTAGCCCCAGCCAGAAATATAGGAGGAAAAAGACCAACAATCTTTAAGGTGCTTCAGATGCTTGCAGTCATGGTTCTCAAACTTAATATGCACAAATGTCACCTGGAAAGTTTGTGAAAACTAGATTCCCAAAACTCACCTCCAAAAAATTTTTAAGGCAAAAATTTTAGGATGTATTTCAATAAACAGCCCTTTTGATTCTAACATGGGTAATCTTAGAACATGTATTAAGAAGCTGATTTAAGACAATAAAGACTTACATAACCGACAAACCACAAGCAGAAAGCAGGAGAGATCCATTCTCTGGCATGGATTCCACAGTCAATCCACATGGCATTTTTGGCTCTTTGTTCTTTTCTAGAAATCTTCCCAAAGAAAATAAAAAACAATAGCAAGAGGCCTCAGAATGATAACTTCCATTTATATAGTGCTTACTTTTTTTCTTTCAATAAATCTATGAAATATGGATTATTTTCTGCATGTTAATGAGAATTCTCAAGGCAAATTATAAATTGGTAAAATTAAAGGTCACATTGTTGGTGAGGTCTGAAGCCAGGACTATTGATTTAAAGTACTTTTTATTCCTGCACAATTACCTATTTATACCAGAGCTGCATGTAGAAATGAAGAAGTGGAGACCAGAGAACTAATGCTTCATGGATATTTTCACACCTCATTTGCGGTGAATGGGCATGTGTTGGGTGAGCAGTTTTTCATTGTAGGTGTCGAACAGAGAAAGGCTTGGGAGAGAAGTCAGTGGTGGCATAACAAACTTGGACTCCCTTGCCATCTTCCCCAGAGTACCTGCTATTTATGTGGTTTCATTGACCACCTAAGCTGCAAAGAGGACCCAACATTTCATATGTCTGAATTCCTGTTAGAGCAGATTAAAACCCAGAAATCCTGACTTGACACCTTATCTTTGGATGACCAACGAGTCTCAGTTAGTGGATTAAGAAGATGTGGTACACATACCTAGTGGAATACTAGTCAGTTATTTAAAAAAACAAAACATGAACTCGTGCCATTTGTGACAACATGGCATAACTGGAGGGGACTGTGCTAAGTGAAATAAGTCAGACGGGGAAAGACAAATACTGAATGATTTCACTCACATGCGGAAAATACAGAAAACAAACAAACAAAGGGAACTGACAATACTAAACCAAAATAAACCTGGAAATATGACCATAGAATTGAGGTTGCTAAAGGGGAAGTGAAATGGGGGTAAGAACAAAGGTAGGTAGAGAGGACCCATGATAAGGAATTATGGGTCCTATGATGGTGGAGGAGGGGTGGTAACATACATCTGAGAAGGTGTGAACCTATTCCCCTAAATCATATACAGTGTAGTAGATCAGTTACCCTGTTAAGGGGGAAAAACAACAAAGAGGCTCACTTATTATAATTTAGATTAAGTTGGGGGGAAATATATAAGTTAAATGTTAAATGTTATTAAATTAAGTGTATTCTCCCAATGATTGACTCTTTCCCTGTACTTCCTTTAATTTTTCTTGGGAGATAGGGTGGTTGGGAGGGAAGAAAGTAAAAAAACAAAACTGCAGAATGAGAAATTGACAGACAAAAATTAGTGTGACTTCAGCTCCCGAAATTCCTTGCTATGGTGATAGCTACCGACCTTTACTAAGGCCAGTTTAGTCTGCTGAAAGTAAACAGATGGACAATGACCGGAGTAGAAGTGATCAGTGAGCCCTACTGCCTACACTACCCTTGTATCTATCCTTCTCTGGATTTAGTTGTTCAGATCTTTCTTTGATTCCAAAGATGGCATCAGTGGCAGCGTTTGTTCAATAATAGATTCTGTTCTTGTTTTGTTTTGTCTAAGTATGCTAATCAGAGGTGGTGGTCAAATCAAACAGGAGCTTGAAAAACTAACCCAGACACTCCCCTCATTTTAGGAAGGCAGGCACTTATGCTCAGGAAGGGTAAATATTGCTTCTAAAACTGGAGCTTCCACTCTTGGACCAACACCGCACCTCTAAATATTAATAACCACTCCCTAAGTAGCAGGATATTAAATATGAGAAGCATTTGCTATAGAGCTATTCCTAGGGCTCAAAAGAAAAAAAAAACTAAGCTATATTGAGAACCATTGGATAGCTAATACTCCCCCCGCAATGGTGAAAGACCAATGTCTCATCCCACAACATACCTTTAAGACATAAAGTGGGTATTTCTCAAATGAGGATCCAATGTGAATTTTTTCAACCATATCAGGATAATTCTCAGTCATAACTTCCATCCAAGTATAGATCTGTCAAAGTCGAAACCAGTGGTTAAAGAACAGGTTCAAAGTATGTCCTTGACCAAAGGAAGCAGACAACTTCTTCAGTAGAAGGAGATCCCTCTAAAACCTTTCTACATAGTAAAAATGCAGAACATTTGGGGCAGGGTCTTTTTCCTGCTGATTAAATCAATAAAATTGAAAATCAATAAAATTAAAGTTTTTAGAAGTGTCAAGGTGTAGAAGAGTGGAAAAGTACTAAGCAACTTATGGCAAAGTAGGAAAAGTGAATCTTTAAGTATAGCTCTTGAGAATTATTTTAAAAGGCTCATTCCATTGAATCCCTGCTTCTGCAGATGAAATCTTCATCATTCAAGAGTTCACTTTTATTTTTGGCAGTTTTTAAATATCCACTTTTTTATAGGTAATCAAAGGAAGCCCTTTGCATAGAATAAATGGAAATGGTATAATTCCCAGTGTACTCACAATAAGACCCCTGTAATAATGAGAGGCAAAGGGGAGGACAACCAGAATTTTTTTTTTCTCAATCATGAGCAAGGAGTTTACCTCTGGACCTCTCTTTTGGGTGGAAGTCATAGCATTTGTGATTCTATAGTGGCAGGAAAAAAACAAAAAACAGAAACAACATAATTCTAGTAATGGTTTTAGGACAGCATCCATTTCAAAGCAGGTGTTGACTCATTGTCTGTTTGGAGATTGGTGGTATCCAGTCCTGTTTTAAGGTAAACCACGTGTTCTGAAGTCATGCTTCTACTTTGATGTTTTCTAAAATGAAAATGACAAATCCTTGACCTTATTTCTGAAATCTTTTTGAAAGGTGATTTCAAATAGCAATCCCAATTGATGGAAACTGGAGCACCTTTGAACTTAGATTCTCTCAGAGCAACGTGACTACTGTCAGATGGGAATTAAGACACTCCTGAAGGTCTGACTCTTCCTGAATACTCATGCTATCTGTGTCGTAGGTGCTGGAAATTTAACTATCAGAGATTTCATTACTGTGACTATCTCTACTGTGCATACTTTTGATAGAAACACATCTATGACAACGACTGCATTAAACCATGTTATGTTACTGTGATGACTCAGATTTCCTAAAGCAGGGGAGCCTGTGCTGTTTGAACACAGCTTCACAGACTATTCGTTTTCTTATGTAATCAGGGGTGATGGTGACATCCCTTGACTCTCTTCTTTTTTTTTTTTAAAGATTTATTTTTATTTATGCATACAAGCACTGGGGTACAGGCCAGAGGTGTGGGGGGTGAGAGGATTCACCACAGAGAGCAGGGAGCAGAACAGGCAGATCAACAGAAGTACACTGCTGAGGGGAGCAGCGGGCACAACAGGAGAGGTCTGCCGCACCATGTGGGTGTCCCTCCCCTGGCTGGCAGCAGGGATCAAACTCGTGCTGCAGTGGCTGTGGTTTGCTTCATAGTGCGTTGCTTAACCCACTGCGCCACCAGGGGAGGCCCTGACTCTATTCTTTTACCATTTGTTTTAAGAAGCATGTTTTGGTAATTTTTTTTCTCCCTATGGTGAATTACTTAAGATTTCCTTGTGAAAGTGAATGATAAAAGAATGCCTCCTAACCACTAGGTGATCTCGTAGTGAGGCTGACAGAGAATCATTTTTGAGGAAGGAAGGATGTGGCAGATCCTGAGAGCAGGACTGTCATAGGACTGTTCCTATGGCCCTCTCAGAAAGGACTGGGGTATGTGAGGGGGAGGAGAGATCCACAGTATTTTCTGGAATTTCTTCATTGTGAACTTAGCTATGTCTCCTGACCTAAATTCCTACATTGAAGTCCTCATCTTTGTACCTCAGAAGGTGATTCTACTTGAGATAGTCTTTTAAAGATAGTCTTTTAAGCTAAAGTGAGGACATTGGGGTGCAACCTAACCCAGCTGGTGTCCTTATACGAAGTGGCGATTAGGCCACTGCAGAGAGATAGCCCAGATGTGCACACACAGAGAAAAGGCCACACATAGGGACACAAGATCACCTGCAAACCAAGGAGCGATGCCTCAAGAGAAAGAAACCCTGTGGACAACTAGACTGTGAATTTCCAGCACCCAAAACAGTGTAACAGAAAACATTTTGTTGTATCCCAGCCTATTGTACTTTGTTAATGCACGTATCCTTAACTAACACAGTCATGGACTTATTTTTCTTTCATGTCTTTCCAACTCTTTCCTGGGGATACCTTTTTTGAACAAAATAATTGCAGTTCTTTTAATATTTAAAAATGCTTCTGTTTAAGGCATGCCCCTTCTCACGGAACTTCAACATAGCAGTGGCATATTTACCATCTCCAGATCTCAAACCCCGCCAACCTAGCCTGTTGACTCTGGCCTTCAAGTTGCCTATGTAGATCTGATGATGGACACTGGAAGGACAGAAGCCAGGGAAGAGAAGGACAGGAGGAAGATACAATTTTAAAATCCTCATCAATCAACCAGACAGCAATTCTAGAAGCAGACTGAGTCTGGATTAACTAACTGGAAAGGAACTGATGCTTCTGAAGATTAAATAGAAAATTGATTTTTATTACTTGAGTCTTAGATGTATTAAAAAATGGATATGGTCCTAAACAGTTTCTGGGCACCTAGTCAAAGATGATAAAAATGTTCATATTAAGCAATTCCACAGCAGGCTTCTATGAAAGAATAAAAGGTATCTAGGGATTTTTATTACCTGGCATTTACTAGATAAAAAAGAAAGCCCTTTAAGGGGTTTACCTTTCAATGAATAAATATGTGGAAATGAATTTAGTGTCTTATATGAAAGCTTATTGAGGTCAACTGAACATCAATATCTTGCTCAGATTCCTTCTAGAAAAATTGGAACCCATACTTGTAGGAAAAAATACTTGTAGGAAAAAAATCCAATTTCTTAATGATTAAAACAAAGAAGACACTGCCAATATTACTCCTATTACTATTACTACTGCTACAACTACCACCACCAGTTTACATAGGTTTATCTTCAGAAGAATAAAACTCACTAAATACATTATTTTATTTTTTTAAAAGATTTATTTATTTATTTATGCATACAAGAGCTGGGGTACAGACCAGAGGTGTGCGGGTGAGAGGAGTCACCAGAGACAGAGTAGGGAGCAGAACAGGCAGACTGACTGAGATACACTGCTGAAGGGAGCAGCAGGTGAGGCATGAGAGGTCTGCTGCGCCATGTGGGTTGTGTTCCCTCCCTGGCCAGGGATCGAACTCATGCTGCAGTGGCTTCAGATACTTCATAGTGTGGTGCTTAATCCCTTGCACACTAGGAGACCACCCTGAATACATTCTTTTAATTCAGTGAAATAATATGACAACTGTTTAGTGGGGTATAATCAGAGAAATATCTAAAAAAACATGATAATGAGTTTCAACAAAAAATATCTTATTTTTAATTCATTTTGTTCCTTAGCATGCACTGTTACTCCTGTTAGAGATATTCTAAGCTATGAATAATCAGTCTGTTTAGAGGCCATGATACAATCATCTCAGGTGAGATACCTACAAAATGATGAATTACCACCACGAAATCAACCCAAGTGTGAGTTTTTTAATCCTCTTCCACCAATTATGATTCTTTAATGATGTCCCTTGGTTGAAATGGAAATGCTTATCAACTGAAAACAGTAATTCAGAGAGAAGTGTGATGACTTACTTCATTTAGTGAGTGATACTGTTCGTAGTACGATGAGGATCCCCGGGGGCTGATAGTGTTGTTGAAAGTTTGCTGTTCAATAAGTTTTTCCACATCTTCTATGGAAACACTGGGTGATGAAAGAGAGGGAAAGCTGGTTTCCAAACAGGGATCTGATTTTCTCACGTGGCCCATTGCAGGTACAACATGGGAAAAGATTCACTAAGAAATTTAACAAGTTAAAAAGTCCACCAAAGGGCAGACGGGAGCACAGGGGGGCTGAGGTGATGGTGCACTGGTGTTACGGTGATGGGGAATACATGGGGATTACAATTGATGTCAAATATATGTAAATTAAAAAAATTTATATTAAAAAAAAAAACAGATCCCAAATACTGTGTAAATAATATTCTTATCAATGCAGTTGTAGCCCTTGCCAATGTATTATAGTCAAAGCTTTGTACAACTCATTTGAATTAAATACATAATGCAATTTTTAAAAGAATACAAAGATTTCTAAAAAATAAATAAATAAATATAACTAAAAAAAAAGTCCACCAAAGTGAAAACACCACCACATAATATTGGGGTAAGCTGAAATTCTCAAACCCATTCAGTAGGGCCTGCATGGCTGTTGGAGAGAGAGTGGCTTCTATGGGGTATGTTTTTAGGATCTCCCAAGGTTAATAGACAACTTTTTTCAATCTGGAGTAACCCTATAGTATTCTGTTTTCAATTAGGGCCAAGGAGAAACAGAAAGTCGTTTCTTTCTTATTATGGTAACTGATGACCTATACCAGATGTTTTGCATAGTCAAAGATTATCAAATCTCTGGAGAAATAGAAGCAATGGTAAAAAGAAACTATGAGAAAAGTATCTGTTTACCGTCTCAGAAAAGTTCCACATTCAAATGAGGCAAACATTTGAACCAAGTGAAGCCGTTTGATCACTAAGGCAAAAGAACTTGAGAATTAGTTATCATTTTAATAAAAGTTTGCCTTCTTTTATTTAGGTCAATGAACAAAAGTAAAGGATTTGACATGAGAAAAGGCCTGCCCTGTTCTAGCTGGTTGACATTGAGAAATTTCTTCATAAGTATGATTGTACATAATTAGGACAGAATGTACCTCACAGTGTTAAATAAGGATGAAATGAAACAATGCAGCTTTCCCTCATTATTTGAAAGTAAAACATTCCTATTTTTATCATGAGATGATAGGTTATTTTGGTGATTTGGGAATGCTCAAAATATTTTTCATAAAAATCAGTGGTGCCCATCTCCAAAAATAATTTCCAGATCATACCAAACCAGAAAGTTCTACTTTTAGATAGTGGAAACAATCTGTAGATAGATATAGACACAACAAAGCTCCTGGAAGGCAGTAAACACCTGTATCATACTAATAATTATCATAGTGGATTATCCAGAAGCTACCCACTGAATCACAGAAGAGAGCATAAGCACCAGAATGTGTTGGGGTGGCAGCCAACACCAGCACTTGGGCAAAGGAAGAGATGTTGGAAGGAGAGAGGGTATTAGACTCTAAACACAAATCATACCAAATTCAATTTTAGTTTAGGCCAGATATTCAGGAATTCTTAATGATCTTGTGAAGGAAGCAAGTAGCTGTTTGTCAAGTAGCTGTTTGTCAAGTAGCTGTCTGAGACATACATGCTACAAAGCTTACTAAAGTGAATGGCAACTTTGCTTGCAGAATCTGGGTATAGAGTAGAGGAAATATAAGAAGAAAGGAATTAGAGGAAACTGTAAGAAGCTCCACAGATCACTGTGTCTAGCTGTCATTTTCAAATAAAAGACTGAGGTCATAAGACATGGAGCCACTTTCGAAGGTCACTTCACACCACTGGTGCATTTTAGGTATTTCCTTGTTGCCATGTTTAATGTATTTACTTTTCCAGAAAGTAATTATACCATCCCCTAGTGAAATGTATGATAGGTGCTTAAAATAGCTACTCAATAAATAATGAATGATGCCTACCTGAATGGAATTCTGCTCTCGTTTAAATGGGCTTTCACATCCCTTACATCAGATGCATTCACAAAAAAATGGACTTCATTTTTCTTTTCAATTAACTCAGCTGTTACTGGCTGCCAAAGAACAATCTGCAGTTTCAAGGGGGAAAGTTGATAAAACAAGAAAATGGTTGGTCACAGTATTCTCATATATAGCAAAAGTCATAGAAATGTATCTATATAAGGGAAATGAAAAAGACAATTTTCTGGTTACTGGTCCCATTCACATGCTAGGTAGTATACACATTAATTCTGCAGGGAGCTTGCTTTACTCTTCTCTGTAATCTTAGTTGTTAAAGAGAACCTAGAACACACTAGGCACTTAATAAGTGCTTGGTGAATAAGAATGAATGGGTGAATATGTATTTTTATGATCCAACTGTAAAATTGGATGTGCTTGTTAGATGTTTAAAAGGGAAATTAAATTTCATCTAGAAAGTTTATGACATGTTGGTTTTTCTTTAAGAAAAATTCTATATCCTTCAGATTCTTATCTTGTCGGTGTTTCTTTTCTTAAATTATTAACTTTTGACTGTGCCTCCAATAATATTTGCATTATTTTCTATTTTAGTGTACTTTCTAAAAGTGACGTGTTCATATTCATTTCTTTTGACCTTTACAACAACAATGAACTGACACAGAACAAGTCAAAACACAAATGAAAAAGGTTTGACCTTGGGAACAAGCAAAATCATGTTATTTGTGAAGGGAGAGAAGACTATAAAAGAGGGGTTTAAATCAGTTATATCTAAGTCAGACAACATGTAAGAGGGACCATGGCATGTAATACTTACACAAAATAAAACAAATACAAAGGTAAATGAAGGAGAAATTACCTCGTATGTTGTTGTAAGATTCTGCAGAATTTGAACTTGTCTGGACGTTCTAGGAAGAGCAGCTAAAACCTGGCCACTTGGAAACAATAAACAGGATTTTGGTATTAAATTTTTAAAAAGTGTGGACTTCCCTGGTGGCATAAGGGGTTAAGCACCATGCTATGAAGCATCATCAGCCATGGCAGTTTGATCCCCAGCCAGGGAAGGGGACCCACATGGCACTGCAGACCTCTCATGCCTCTCCTGCTGCTCCCCTCAGCAGTGTATTTCCATTGATCTGCCTGTTCTATTCCCCATTCTGTCTCTGGTGACTCCTCTTACCCCCACACCTCTGGCCTGTCCCCGGTTCTTGCATGCATAAATACATAAATCATTAAAATTTTTTTAAAGTGAAAATGAGATAAATTGCAGTGGGAGTGGTTCTGGTCATTTAGTAAAAAGGAAAAAATGTAAAAGGTTAAAAGAGGTTCCCACTACAGATTAAGTGTTAAAAAAAAAGAACATATATTCTAATTTTGTCTGCTCCAAAGCAATTGCACAATCACTAGCTCTCTTGAATGGGAGTCAGTTCTTGCAGTACACAGTTCTTTCTTCTCCTGTGTTTTCATTTTAAAATTTAAATATTCGATGCATAAAGGAATATTTATGCTAACACCAGCTTATTTAACATGGGTATTTGTGAACCCATCACCCACTTAAGAAATCTAAGTCTATCTTAAGCCCTTTGTGTGCTTCTCCTCTCGACCCTCCCCAAAGGTATCCACTACCATAAATTTTCACTTTTACTCATTCTCTTGTGGTTTTTTTTTCATACTATGATTTCTTAAATTCATGTGAATTCTTGTATATGTAGATTATGAAACATTATGATTGGGGTTTATGCTTATAGAGTTGTCTTAACTCTATAAAAATGGTACACTATCTGTATTCTTTTGTGTCTTGCTTTTTCATCCAACACTGTATTTTCAAGGTTATCATCTATGATGAATTATTGAGTTATATTCCACATGTGCAAAAATTTGCCTGTGAGAACTGATATTTCATGGAGAAATACAATTTTCATTTCATAGGGGTGTCAAATCATTTCTCAAACTTTTTGGAACAACTCATAGTTTTACCAGTGATAGACAAGATGTTCTATAGCTCTTCCTCCTTACTCATGCATATGGATGCAGTCTAACTTTTTAACTTTTCTGATCTAATCGCTGTGAGATGAGACGGAATCTCCCTGTGACTTTAATTCTGATTTTCTGACTTACTAGTGAGGTAGAGTTATTTTCATTCTATTATTTTGTGGCAACTGACGAGTAGAATTTCTTGTTATACTCTAGATATTGAACTTTTCTCAGTTGTGTGTTTGGCTGAGACAGTTTGTCTCTTTCTTTTTGAAGTCTTTTTTTTTTTTTTTTGCATCATATCCTTTTAGTTTGGAGTTTTTTTGTGTAATGTTTAAAAACTCTTCCCCAATCCCTAGCTAATAAAAAATATATTTTGTTATATTTCTTTTCTTTCTCATTTAAACTTAAATTCACTAGAATGTTATTTATGTACACTGTAAGGAAGGAAATGGGTTTTGTTTTTTTTCTTTTAAGTATCCTTTATCAATTGTTGACATTTTTGCCAGGGGTTAGCTATGCCAATTATGTCATATACGTTTTCATATTGCATATTTCATTTTGCAAAGAGCAATCAATGCTGTTTGCCATACCATTTCCTCTTTCTGGCCATACAGGAAAACTGCATTGCCCAAACTGCCATATGTTTTTGTTTATTCCACTGTCCATGAGCATGTGATCGGGAGTGATATTTGGAAGTTAAGGGCAGGTGGGCTTCATGTGCTTCTCATCCAGGTGTGGACTGGAAGCAAAGAATCCTAAGATGTGGAACAGCAAATTATCACCAACCCAGATCTCCAAGTTGGAAAAGAAAACCAGGGAGAGTCCTGTGACCTTCAACTGTTGATATGAGGGAGGAATAAATCTTTGTTGTGAGAAGTAAAACTATTTAGAATGCATTCCTTATAGCATAATCAAGGATTACCCTCACCAACACAGTATGGTCTATGTCTAGGCTTCTAGTTTGTTTCATGGGTTTATCTGTATTGTGCCAATACCACTCATCCTTGTTATTGTAGTTTCATATTAAATGTTAACGTCTTATAGGGCTAGTTCCTACCTCTCCCTTCCCCTGGACAATTTGTTCTATGGAGCTTTTTAGTTTGATCCTTTGCTTTTTAAAATGTTTTTAAAAATCAGCTTGTCATGTTCCATGACCAGGTTGGATTTTGATTAGAATTATATTAAATCAATGTTATCAGTAATTTGGGGAGAACAACATCTTCATGCTTTTGACCCTCCTTATCAGTAAATGCAGTGGAATTATCTACTAATTCAGGACTACCTTAATAGCCTTCAAAAAACTCCTATAACTTTATCTATAAAGATACTGCACATATTTTATTATATTTATTCTAGCAAATTTGTTTTTCCTTTTGCAATTGGTAAAATTTAATATCGTATTCTTAGCTCTTGTTAAGCTATGGAAATAAAATAGATTTTAGGTAATAATTTTCTGTGCAGGTCCCTTAGTAATTTTGATGATTTTAATGTAGATAAGTTTTTATTTTTTTTCTTTGCAAGCAATCACTGGAATTACACATACTAAGTCTTGCTTTTTTCATTTCACTACTCATAGAGGGTTTTTCCCCTGGTCTTACTGTATGGGTTAGAATCTCCAATATAGTATTAAATGGAAGTAGAAATAAAATGCAGGTTTCATAATTTTTAAGAAATACTTCGTCATGTTTTACCATTATACTGCTATTGTAGGGTTTTAGTTGGGGCCTGTTGTTAGGTTAAAGAAATGTCCTCTCTGCTATGACTTTTTATTTTAATCATAAATGCATGTAAATTTTATCGCATGTTTTTAGAAGATAAACATAAGGGTTTTATTGTTTAACCTGTTAATGTAGTGAATAAAATTACTAGTTTGTTTTTTAATTTGAACATGGTTTAATGTGCTTTCTCACCTTGGCTTTGTCATAGTGTTTTCTGTTTTCTATGCTTGCTAGGACAATGAAAAATGCTGAGAGGTTCTTGCAAAGCCACGGCAACAAACTAATGTGATTCAACTTGGGCTAACTTTTTTTCACATACCATTTAATCAGAAAGGAAAGAATTTCTTAATAAACTTGCTCATAATTTCTGCTCCCCATCCATTTTTGCAGTTGAGGGATATTTAGATAAGGAATTCAAACAGCGAGGAGCAGGATCATGAGTGGAATAAGGATGGATCCAGTTATAGCAATGACACTTTTTGGTTTCCAGTTTACCTCTAAGTAACTGCAAAAGACTGTATTATTTAAGTTAAAAGCAAGTTATTTTGGTGATCTATGCCAGGAAAGAAGGCTTACTTTATAACTGAGTTTTAATTTTATTTTTTTGACAAATATTGCTCTTGAAATGTGAGGCCAGATATTTAAGTCAAAAAGAAAATGTTTTACTCTTGTCTTATTTTAAAATTAATGTTAGACTTTGCTTCCAGTTAAAATGGAGAACTAGGGACCCAGTCTTCCTTCCTGCCTTACAAATAAAAAATTGTATAGCATATATTAAACAGTGGCACTTAAGGAACCAAACCCAGCAACATGGTGACTACATGCAATGTTCTTTCCTGGGTTTTATCTTGGAACAGGAAATGGACATTAGTGAGAAAACTGGTGGAACCCCCATTCCTGGTGGCACAAAGGGTTGAGTGCTACACTGTGGAGCTTCCACAGCCACTGCAGTGAGAATTCGATCCTGGCCAAGGAGGGGAACCACATGGCACAGCAGACCTCTTCTGACTTGCCCACCACTCCCCTTAGCAGTGTATTTCAGTAGATCTGCCTGTTCTGCTCACCACCCTGTCTCTGGTGAATCCTCTCACCTACCCCACTCCTGCCTCTGGCCTGTTCCCCAGCCTTTGTATGCATAAATAAATAAGTAAATCTTTAAAAAAAAAAACTGGTGAAAAGCAAATAAAGGCTGGAGTTCAGCCAAAAGTGGTATATATTGGTTCCCCAGTTTTGGCAAATGTGATATGGTAATAATATAAGATGCTAATTAACATTTGGGGGAAATGGGTGAAGAGTTTACATGATCTCTGTAATTATTTCCTAGCTTTTCTGTAAATCTAAAAATGTCCCCAATAAACAGTTTATTAAAAAAAAAATACATGTACCAGGAACTGTGGAAGGACCAAAGAGATGATGACAACTTATGCTTGTCATTATTAGCAAAGGTTTCATGGAAGAGATAACTAGGTAGACTATGTAAAGATAAATGGGAGGAGACACAAAGACACCTTTGAGGAAGCTACAAGTTGTTTATTGTTATCCAGTGCAGGATGTAGGTGTTTTGGGCAAGAGAAATTATTTTGGAAAATTAAGTTCATCCTCTCCTAATGAAGCATTTGAATGCAAGCTGATAAACTTGGACTTCATGTTTTAGGCAACTAGGAGTGAGGAAAGTGATATCCCTTGACTTGTGATTTATAAGAATATCTTTGATAGCAGGGTGAAGGATGGTTTTATTTTGAAAGCTTGACTAAAAGATTTTCAATTCTGGAAATAAACCCATGGAGACCTGGTTATCACAACAGTAGAGAGGGGCCTACAGAAACAATAGACTGCAAAACTGTAAATCAACCTCTGGAACAATTTTAGCATGAACTATTCAACCACTGCTTCAAGTGCTCAAGAATATCTACTGTAGGACTATTCATTGTGACAATAACTGGAAACCGTTTGAATCCTTATTAGTAACAGAACTGTTGAATATTGGTGGTGTCTTCACATTCTAGAATGTTTTGTAGCCATTATGAAGAATGAGTTAGATTTATAATAGTTGACTAGGGGAGATTTATTTGATGTATAAAGAAAGAGAAGCAGAATGTGGAGAACCCTGTGACATATGATCCTAATTTTGTGAAAAAGAAAAGAAATTAGAAAGAAACAGAAAAATCATATGTGTTAAAAGCAGGAAAGTCATAAATAAATAAATAAACAGCACATTGTTAACACTGATTTGGAGGCTGAGGAATGGCAGTTGAAGGAATGGGGTAGTTAGAACAGATAAGACTTTTAAAAAGAAAGGTCTCCACAGTCTTTACAGAAGATGTGATATGTAACAATTCTAAAACTATACACACACATACATAAATGTAATGAGAAATGTATGAAATGATCATCAAAATGTTAATGTTTTCTCAGTGATTAAATTTTAGTGTTTTTCTAATTTTTATGCTTTCTGCATTTTTTTAGCTTTTTAATAGAACTCATTCAACCAGAAATACATATATACATATACATACATACATACATATGTGAAGCTAGTCTAAGTGTGAAAAAGTCACTATCAAGCTTCTGGTGATCCTCCCATCAGCACATTCCTTACTGTTTTCAGTTGTCCTCTGAGCCCATCAGTGAGCATAGCCACGTGGTGGGTTCTCTAGCCTTAAAGTGTTTTCATTTTAGCATATAATCTTTTGGGAATATTTTGACTCCTTTTTTCACCATCTGCCACAGTAGTTCTGATTCCCTTAGGTAGGCCATTGTTTTCTCCAATCTTCCATAAATCATCTTAGCAGTAATTGACACCACCTCCAAAGGATCTAACTAGAATGTCAAATACTGTACCAAGGGTATTTACACTTCCTTGGGAATATAGTCCCTTTCCTTTAGTAACACACTGAGCAACACACTGCTACAGCCAGATGATGTCATGACAACCCTAGTCCTTGGTTTGGAGATGGGAAGAGAGGTGGGAGTAGATCCTGAGGACTGACAGTAGGAGATGACATTAAAGATCTAGCTCCCCAACAGCAATGGGAGTGATGAGGTTACTATATAATGGAAGCCAGATGGCAGTGCTTAGCCACTGTAAAACATTGAGCTAATCACTGTAATGGACAGCAAGTTCAGCCAAAGGGCCACGACCTTTTGAAAGCTATAGAGTTAGTTAAGAGAATGCAGAGTTCTCAGGGGTAAGATAGATGGGCAGACAACAGAGGTATTACTCAGTATTTACCATCAAAATAAATCAAGGGTAGACAGAGGCTAAGGACAGCTATTCCAGTCAAGACACGATCCATTGCCTAGTATCCGAACATGAGCTAATTTTCAGACCTGGAATCTCTTGCCTAACAGAGGGTTCAGTTCCCCTCTAAAGGGCATATGGTCATTATTTTCCTCAGTCCTTTCCAAAAGGGACTTATGACAATTAACACAGATAACTGCATTCAAGGGAGAGGATATTTTGAAGTCTTTTGGATGCAGGATGCAAGTGTCGCTGAAACTGAGATGGTTGGAATCTGGTTCCCATCAAATTCACTTTTAATTCACTAGTCTGACTCCCACAAGAACTAGATGGATTCTAGAGAATGCAGTAGACAAACAAATGCAACCAAGTAGGGGTCCTAATTGCAGCCACTGTACTCCATGAAGTGTCTTTGCTGGACAGAGTCTTGAGTATATGGTACAACAAGCCCTCACTTAACATTGTCAACTATATTTTTAAATTAGAACAGTGTAACAAAGCCAGTTTTATCATAGGGTAGTTGATATGAACAAGAGTTAAGTTCTTACATATTATTACATGTATTTCTGGTCACAAAAAAATCACCAAATGCTAAATATAGACCGAACACTTCCAATATTTAATAGTAATTAGCAATCATTCATTCATTTTCCATATTGCTTGTTCCAGTTCAGGGATGTGGTGGCCAGAGCCTGTCCCTGCAGCTCTGGGGGCAAGGTGGGAATCCATGATGGATGGGAGCTAGGACACACTCACACATACATCCCTGCTCCTACTACTGGGATGGTTTAGACTTGCCAGTGAACCTGACGCACATGTCACTGAGATGTGGGAGAAAACCAGAACACAAGCATGGAGGGAACATGAAGACTGGACGGCCAATGGCCTAGGCAGAACACAAGGGGTCCTGCCAACTACCAACTACATTTTGTGACTCTCAGATCTCAGAAGGGAGCTCTGTACATTCAAAAGCTCTGGTAATCAGAGGAGAAATGTTTATACAAGGCATGTGTGTGTGTATGTGTGGATACACACATTTATGCTGTGTATATCCACACACATATACACATGTGCGTATATATACATGTGCATATATACATGTGTGTATGTATACATATATAATAAAGCATATCAATATAATATATATAATATGTTGATAACCAAAAGCTGCTACTATTATATCTGTTATTTCAGTCTCTTTGTGCTGATAATACCAGGAAGGGGAGGGGTAATTGATCTTGATCATCCAGGAGGATATCAAGATTTCACACAGTGAAAGGGATAGGGAAGAATATGGTCGGCACATGGCATTCTATGATACTCCCTTCTCCAGTGTTGATGATTAAGGACAAGATTAACAGCAGCCGTGGTCTAAGACATTATGTTAGACATCTCAGACCCTGGATGGTTGAGGGTCATCTTACCAGATAAGCCACCTAGACCAGGTTAGGTGCTGATAAGAGGAAAACACAATGGATTGTAGAGAGGGGAATGATGAGTGTTGATCACCATCTCAGGACTAGCTGTAGTCGTAGGGGCTACTGTCATTCCCCAAATGTTCCTTTGGTTTGTTTTTTTCCAGCAAAAGAGACAGGCCAGAATCTGGAAGAGATGCTTCTGAAGTTTATTATATGAGGAAAATTGAGCTCAGTGGCACAAAAGGTGGACTATGGTATGCCACGTTATGGTGCCAGGATCCCCATTCAGGAACCGATCTCACTTCCTTAGTTTTGGGAAGTGTTAGCTGCAATCAGCTGAATCTTTCCAGGACTGTCCCTTGACTGACTGGGGCTATGTTGCCAGCACATTCTCACTCCCGAGTGTAGTCCACAACCAGTTACTAATAAATATGGGTGACAGAGGCATATCCCTTGGCCTAATGTGGAACAAATCTGCAAGGACATCCCAGCTGAGGCATTTGTTGTGACTGCATCACAATTCAATTCTTTTTCTGCCCAATTATCTTTTCTTTAGTCCTTTACAAGTGTTGGTCCTGAGATGACTGTTCAGTAAATGTCCCACATGTAAATCTCAGAGAGTGTATTCCCTGGAGAAACTAAGCCACAACAGATACAGAAGCCTGCTATTTGGGATCAAACACAAAAAGAGCTAATTGAGTGCTATAAATACTCTGCTATCAGAAGACAAAGTCAGAAGTTATTTTTGCTTTGCATAGTAAGAGAACAGAGATATTCTGACTTGAACTTCTGAAACAGGTAGAATTTGATATGTGATAGGGAAACAAATGTTCTAAGACTAAAATAGGTAAAAACACTGATAAATGAATTGGAGATTAAATGGCGTAAGTGCTGGTGCATAAGTGGAAAAACGAACTCAAAGCTCAAAAAATATTAAGTGATGCAGGCAGTTAGGAATATGGGGCTTATGTTGGGATTTACCAGGAAATAAAACCAGAATGAATGGAAAGGTAATGACTCACCATCTAGGGTCCTGAATTGTGGCCCTGATTTAGATGATGATGGGGCACCATTTTGGGAGCTTGAGCAAAAGAGTGATAAACTCAAAGCTCTCTTTTGATGTGAAATATAAAGAAGCATGAACTTTCAAATAAATGAAACTGACAATTAAATGGGATGCCTTACAAAACCATAAACTCTCCATGATTCAAACAGAGACTGAACTTCAATTCCACATAACATAAATCTTGAGTTGACTGGAAGATAAGACATTTGGGATATTTTTCAAATGTACTAAAGAAGGGAAAACTACCTAAGTTGGTCAACAAAAGGAGAAAGAAAGAAAATGTAAAGGTTAAAAATATATTATCTAAATGTTTTCTGTTTCTTGAGGTGAAAAAAATAAAGAAGTATTGTAAGTCAGGAAATATGGAAGAGTAAAATTATAAGGGTAACGATTCACTACAAAACATACTAATGTGTGTGTCCAAGTTCAAATTGTGATATTGTTCACCCTTTCTATCTTGAAGTTGACAATAATGATAATAATAATAGTAAACCAACTCAATAGATACAGGTAACAGGATGAGGGTCATCAACTCATCTTATGTGAAGCTAAAACTTTTAAAAATCAGTTTCATACTGGTATACCTCATTACTTAGACAATATAAAAAGAATGGAGAGAGGGAATGGATTTGTGAAGATATTTCTTTGGAACAAGTTATTGGCATTCTGTGAAATCCTACTTTCCCAAAGGGGGTGAATTTTGGGGATGTGACTTCCTCAGCCTAGTAGGGAGGACTTCCAAACGATGATGGGGGAATCTGAACATAAGTGCTTAAAGTTTAGAGAAACAAGGATTGGTGCATTGTTTGCTACTGAGAAAGCTAAACCTTCATGTGGCTGGTTTCAAGTTCACTAGACAGAAATTAAAATCAAAAGAATAAATTGTATTATATAGTTATAGCAAAGATGCCATTCAATAGCACCACCTAAAGGGGTGGGGAGATTTCTGCCACAAGAAGCTGGAGGCAACTGCAGGTTTCCTAGGAAGGAGGGAGTAAGGAGGGATCATCTAGAAAGAAATGCATCTATCCTGATTTGGGGTTGGGAGGGGGTGTTAGGGTTGTTGTCCTGTGAACAAAGACTGTAACATTTGAATAATATCATGGCTGGATCGACTTTCTAGTTTCTGTATTATGGTCATTTGCATTTCAATATATAATTCAAGGACTATCAATTACTTGAATGGGTTAAAAAGTCCCAGAATTTTTTTACTTTCATGTAAGGGCAGGACTTCACATGAAATATAATGGGGCATGGGAAATGAGAAACAAAAATCCATTTTGATTATCTCTAAAATGATAGATACCATATTTTAGCAATAACCATTTGAAAACAAAAGAAAACAAAAAAACCACAACAGGTTTGCATGAAAAAATAGAATGAAAAAGACAAGCACAGTAAAATAACAAGTCACTTTAAACAAAAAGTAAACTGAGAATTAAAAAGAGTGGGTCAATAGTCCAAGACTCATGACTTAGAAGGTGATCTGGGTTTTCAACTCTCTGGGTCCCGTGCTATTAAAACCGAAGCAACATTTCCTCTGATGCTTCTCTAAGAATGCAGTGATGCTGTGTCAGAATTCTGAAAGATGATTTTTTTGAATTTGAGAGACAATGTGGGATGTCTCTGAATAATGAATATGACCCAAGGCTGGAATTTTGCTTTAGGCATTACAGCATTTTAAGGCCACTGGTGTATTGTTCTTCAAGACGAAAATAATGCACAGGTGAAAGCTAAGTGAAAGAGAATAAGCTAGTTTCCAGGCGGCAGACAGTAAAGGAAGTCAACAGAAGGAACAGTTCCTGTGGTCTGTCGATAATTCAGAAGCCCTCTATCTGCAATTTTCTTCCACTCCCCAATTCCTTTTCCTTCTTTTCTTTCTCTTCCTCATTCCAGATAAACAGCCTAGGCAGCCAGGCTGTGCTCAGGTAACCACAGAACAATACAGTTAATTAGTGACTGTTGACAAGATTCCTACTAGCATTTCATTTTCACCCTTTTTAGTGTTTGCCCTTTAAAAGGAAGTGAATACGGGAGACTTTTTGGCTGCCTTTCTCTTTGGCATATGGCATTTACTCCTTTAAAACTTTTTTTGTTCTTGTTCCAGGGCAGCTTGTTGATGAGATTTATCAAAATATACCTACAAATCAGTCACCAAGAGATTGCCTGAACACAGTGTGGTTTTAGGAAAACGATTGTGACAAGAAAACAATAACAAAGAGCAGCTTTAGGAAAAAGTCAGAGCAATTAGCTCTCTTTAGAAGGGATTATATTATGCCCCCCAGAAATAATTCATCAAAGTCTGTTGCCCTGAATGAAATTAGATTTTCTTTTTAGCCTCCCTAAGAGGCCATTCCTGGAAAGGCAGCACTTAGAACATTTGGTTAAAGAGATTTTTTTTTTTTACTCACGGAAAGCGGAGATTGTAACGTTATTTCTAGTGGAGGATTAGGATCTAGAAATCAGATATGCATTTTACAACAAAGTTGCAGTTTTCTCATATACACAGTCTTCCCCCCCATATACAGTCTTCAATATTTCAAATACGGTGTTATTTCATTAAAATATATTTCTTTTCTCATTTCTCTTATTCAGCATAGGGATCAATCGGATGCCAAAGTATAAACTAAAGCAAAACATAAGGAAAGCCATGTAGGGGGTATGTGCCTATGCATTTCTTCACTGTTTTTTTCTTGTCTATTTCCTTTATTTGCATTTAGTGCCATTAAAATGTTAATCTGCTTACTCATTTTGAAGTGACATGGGAAAGCTTTTGGTATATCTTGCTAATAATTATCTAAACAAGGAGTTTAGTTCACAATATGATCCAGAGGGCTGACCCAGTGTGCAGGGACCTCTGTGAGGATTCACGTTTTGGGCCGTGCCAAGGCCACATTTAGACACAGCACAGGTGAGGACAGTAAGGATGGCCTCTGGGCTCTCTTCCATGCTATATTCTGGATCAACTGTCTTCTCAAACTCACCGTCATGAAATCTGAATTCCTTTCAAATTGGCTCTTTTTTCAATTTCTAGATTTTTTAGAGGCAGTGAAAAAAAAGTTAAAATGAGGGGAAAGTGGGGTTGAATTTAAACCCTATACTTAGAGTTTGATTTTTTGAGCAAATGGTTTATTCTTCCCAAGGCTCCATTTCCTCCCTGTAAAATGCTGATGAAGATTTCTAGAGTGTGGGATTGTAGGTACTTAACAAGATAGCATTTCTAAGTGTTTATTCCAGTGCATGGAATGAGAAATCATAGTCATCTGATATATTGATCAAATACAGAGACATGTCACTGATTATTCTAGCAATTTTTCTCCTGTAGCAATTCAATAACAATTATTATTTAGTGATGGAATTTGCTGCTTGAAGCTTGGCAATCATACTGAATATAAAAAGAATTCACCAACTATATAGGTAATTTGGTGGTGATGTAGACCACTACTTCAGCCTCACGAGTCAGTTTATATTTTCTAAAATACTGTCCTATGACTTTTTATGACTCAGAGAGTTGTTTTTGGCACAATTTCCCCCACCCTGAGTATGTTCCTTCCCTATTTGCCATTTATGGGGAGAAAAATCTGTCAGAGAAGAAAAGTGTCATAGAAGCAACACAAAACCAAACCAAACCAGAGATAATTTCAAAGGAAACTACTAATTTTAAAAAGCCTAATTATTGACCAGTTAATAAGTGACTATATTGCGTATAGCTTGGAACTATTCATGCCATGTACTATATTGCTACAGCATGGTTTTGTATCCTTCTAAGTGGGTCACAGTAGAAAATCCTAAGGGAATCACTCAATAAACAAAATAAGAATTGGATAAGTTCATGATATGTTCTTTAAAACACAACTATTCTTCCTGTCATATTCTGTGTTGAGAACTCAAGCACAACCCAAACATCCTGTCTGACTGATACCTTTAATCTCTTCTCCCACGCACGTTCCATATTTCATGTGTTATAATATACTTTCATACGACTCTTTAATCTCCATAGCTGCTAAATACACATAAATCCAAGATTCTCCTAGCAATAAAACTAGATCCAGATAAGAAAAAAAGCAGACTCTAGGCCTAGCAAGAAACTGATTTTACTGAAATCTGCTCTTTCTTAGGACAACACAGGAAGTTTCAGAAAGAGCTGACCTTCAGACTTGAACATTTTGCTCCCCAGTCCCGTACACTGACTTGATTCCATTTGGCGAAAACAATTTGGGGGAACAGCCCACCGCCCTCTAGGCTTCTGCTGGATTACCTCTGAAATGCCGACACATGATTCTCGAAAAGGAGGATGGTGGCAATGAGGACCCCAAAGCTGTAAAGCTTCATCCCAACGGCGATTTGCTCTAAAACCAAGTTCTCTGAAGAAGGTTCTATGTAATCAGCCCTGATAGTTGATTACATAGAACCTTCTTTACACACTGGTTAAAATATAATGGCCTGTTCCTTCTCATTTTTGTGGATCAATCAGCTTAGCTTCCTTTTCTGATCTCAAAAATGAAAGTTTGATAAAGGTTGTTTTTCATTTAGACTAGAAAATATTTAACTCCTCGGGGAAGGTGAGACCAAGGATAAAAAGTAATATGACAGGAGTTTGTCTGGTCTTTATAGGACATGGAGGGAAGCAAAAATCTGCCACCTCCAAATTGAACTTTTTGGGGAAAGTTTGATGTCATGGGAGAGGCTCTGAGGGTTGGGTGGAGTTTGCTTTTGATGTTTCTGTGTAAACCTCACTGCAAGAGAGATTTCTCTGTAAAAGAGGATCATTCTAAGCTCGAGTGATCAACAAAAATCCCAAAGAGAAAGTATATAAAAAGAGACATCAACAAAACTATTCTATATGAGAGAGTAATGCTGGGCATATATCTTTACCCATTTGTAAAAGTCTGTAAATTGCACAAAACAAAGAGTGAACACTGATGTCAGCTGGACTTTAGTCTCTATAACATTATCAGTATTGCTTCATTAATTGTTACAAATCACGCAGAACTAGTACAACACATAAATAGTAGGGGAAACTGAGAACCTTGTATTTTCCCATCAATTTTTCTGTCAACCTAAAGCTGTCCTAAAAAATACTCTATTAATTTATTGGAAAGGTGACAGTGTTAAAATTAAACAAGTTCAATCAATGTAAAAGCACTAACCTGGTTAAAGAGCAATTGGGATTGATAACAGGTGTCACTAATATGCAAGTCATTAAATTTTATGAGTTATGGGTGTCTTGATGGTGGGTGTGGTGTGGTAGTGGAACAGGGTGGTCCCAGGAAAAGGGGAAGTTCCAAAATCCTGGTTCCGCCCTAAGTGGGTGGAGCTGAAGAGGAAAAAAAGATTTCTGCAGAGAAGAGAG
>JAGFMF010011574.1:12442693-12457635 GCA_019455555.1 Galemys pyrenaicus
TATTGTACCCTAGTCGTATTAAAGTTCCTTTCCATTAAAGGTTTTATGTGTTTGTCTTAATGCGGCGGATGGCAGAACCCATTCAGAGAGGGCAGGCTTTGGGGTTCTGGGTGCTCCTCTCCCTACCCTGTAACAGTAGCATACACCAAAGAGGTAGGATCTTATATTTCTGAATCACATACAGTGTGGTTAAACCAATGTCACCTTAAAAATAATAAAAAATATTAATAAAAGAAAAGGAATAATATCATGAAAGCATAAAGCCAAATGTGATAACTATACAAGGACAAATAAAAACAGGAAGATTTTAGCATACTACCATTTTACTATGATAACTGAAATAGATAAAACAAGACAGAAGGACTCCCTAGTGGTGCAGTGGGTTAAGCAATGCACTGTGAAGCAAACTGCAGCCACTGCAGCATGAGTTTGATCCCTGCCTCCTGCCATGGAGGGGACCAACGTGGCACAGCAGACTTCTCCTGTCTCACCTGCTGCTACCCTCAGCAGCGTGTTTCTGTAGATCTGCCTATTCTTCTCCCTCACTGTCTCTAGTGAATCCTCTCACTCCCTGAAACTCTGGCCTGTACCCCAGTTCCTGTATGCATAAATAAATCAATCTAAATAAAAACAAAATAAGACATAAAGACTATATGGTCCATATCCCAAGGAGGAACAGATGTCCTTTTTCCATTAAATTTGACCTTTGCTTATCTTACTCCACTCCCCTAATAATGAGGTAAAGGGAAAATGTCAGTTATATTCCAGGTAAAATTGCTTATGGTAGAAATAACTCCTGCTGGGTGAATTGTATCTAGAATAGGAGGAGCCATAACTAAGCTGACTGGGACATGGTAGTTTTAGGCTTCTCTGCATGTGGTGACTTTTGTAACTGGGAATATCTCACAGGTACCCTGGAAGTTAAGCCTATGGAGCTATTACAAGATTGTGCTGTGAGGCACAGGGCTCTAAGCCAGTGTGATTCCTCTATCTCTTAGGTATAAATCTCATTCCATCACCCTAAAATGTCACTTGGGAATCCCTGGGAAGCTGTTCTTCACGTCTTCATTAATGACTCCAGCAACGATTCCAATGGAAGAGGAACTCCTGAGTCTCGTGTATACTCGGACTTAGCTTGGAGCAAATGGCATGAATTTTGAGTCTAAATGCTTAGCTGAAGCCAAGAATATCCCCTAGTCTTCTTCAAGATGTTACACTCAATTTGATTTGTGAAGAGTTTTATAGAAGTATTATTTACACTGATCTGGGCAGAGAATAGGGTGAAAATAGGTGCTCAATGTATCTCATTCAAATTAAAAATATAAAGCAGTATAAGAGGGCCCATGCATTCTTTGTCCCAGCCTTATCCTGAACATCACAACCTTGGGGACGGCCTTGGGAACAACTCTCCTCTTCCTCGGCTGCCCCCAGAGAGGTAGGTGATGAGTCACAGTCTGGCAAGGAGTCTGGTCCTGGGGGATCGGACTGATGGAACCATACCCCCAGAGATCCAGTTAATTTGTAATTTGTTCTCCAGTTGATTTGGAACTTCAGGTGGCAAAAATACCATGGCAAGTGTTCTTTTCAAGAGCTCCAGCGACTGCTTAGGCTAGTGAGACAGCTTACAGTAGCCTCCCCTGGGAGAGGAGATCTGCAGTGTCTTTCTGTTTAATTGGCGTGGCCTGGAGCATAAGGATCATTGTGATTTTAGTCAGTTTTTACTTGGAAATGCAGCTCAGGCTTATTGTAAGGTAAGTGCAGAGTCAATTAATTTAATGGTTTTTTATTAGTTCAGGTGCAGCTCAATTTACAAGTTTGCCTTTCAAAATCACTGAGCCATTAAAGCTGCATGTCTTGGGAGGTTTAGAAGACTCATAATTGATAAACGTTTTTTTTTTTTTCCCCCCACCACACATTTTCTCTCATGTATATTCATGCAGAATGAAGCAGTCTTTTAATATGCACCCAGGTTTGGTGTATATGGCCCCTGTGTTTATAAGACTGAGGAATAATGGGGATTTGAGACTTGAAAGCAGAAAACTCCATCCAGGTTCTGACTCCCTTGCTTTGGCTTGCAAGCCTGAACCTGAGATTTGTGGCCCCAAGAACACCACTTGGCACCCAGACAAGCCCTTGTGGACTGGTTGAATTAAATAAGCAAGGTTTGTGTAGGGTAAAGGTTGATCAGGTATTTCCACCCGCCCACCATTGATGATGGACACCTGAGGTGCTGTGAGCATTCCAGGGTGGGCATGCGCAAGTGGGCGCACCTGTGTTGGACACGGGCTTAAATGGGCGGCGTCATGAGGACGCCAGAACTGTGAGGACAGAACTGCGAGGATCGACAGACAGAACTGAGAACCAACAGACAGAACTGTGAGGATCGACGGATGAAGGAGCAGCAGCAGCAGCAGCAGAGATAGAAGAAGCAGCAGCCAAGAGGGTGAGATGCGCCGGGGCTCCCTCCCAGCCCCCCAGCACCCATGCCTGCCATGTACCTGGCCACCTCTACTAAATAAAGTATGAAAAGCCACCTAGGGCTCCAAGACTCTCCTTCCCTGACCCGTCTGCCCAGAACAATCCCGAACCCTGCTCCAGCGCCCCCTTTCCTGCTGCGACAGTTTGTCTTCAGATTCTTTTTTTGCTCGCTCTTTTTAAAGTCCCACTGCATTATTTAAGATGCTCCAACCAAGCCAGCTGTTGATGAGAGACCTTTTGTTTCTTAAATCTGAGTATCAACTAGATTCGCTTTGGGATAGTTTAGGGTTCCAGATCCAATGTGAGTGGAGGCTTCCACATCCCAAGCAATTCCCAGACACTAGCAGGGTGTCTAAGGATTCAGCTCAGTTCATCTCAGCTTCCAAGACCAACCACGTCAGATGCCAGCAACAAACCCAGTTATTACCTGTTTTTCTGAAGTTCCTTTGGCCCCTTCTTCAGGTTCAATTTTTTACTAGAATGGCTCACAGAGCTCGGGAAACCTGTTTACTAACCGGATTGCCAGCTTATTACAAATGACATTGTTCAAAATGGTCAGTTGGAACAGACTGGGAGGCAAGCTACGGGGAACCGGTGCGGAGCTCCGTGCGCGCTCCAGGCACGGACTCTCCCTGAATCTCCGGTTAACCAATATGGAAGCTCCCAAGCCTCTCCTTTTGGCCTTTCTGGAGGCTTCGGTACATAGGCAGGGTTGATTAAATCACCAACTCCTGGTGCCTGAACTCTGACCTCCTCCTTCTTTGCCAGAAATGGGAGGGAGGGTGCAGGAGTGGGGTGGGGGAGGATTGAAAATCCTTCTTCTATTCAAGTTGGTTTCCCTACCAATTAACCTCTATCCTCAGGTGTTTTCCAAGTTGTTCATTAGCATAACAGGAGACAACATTAGCACTCTTAACATGCCCCAAGGCTTTGAGGAAACAGGATCTGTGAAGATGGTGAGAAATACATATTTTGGTCATCCAAATGACCAAATATATTTTTCCCATAAATTATAATGTACTGAGGATCTTTTAAATACCCTTAGGCTGTGCAGAGAGCAGGATATAAGCTCTCTGAGGTAATTTTTAAAGCTCCTGAGATAATTCCAACAAGCAGCCAACATGGAGAATAGCTGCTCTGGACCAGTGCTTTGCCAAGTGTGGTCTGAGGTCTGTGAGTCACAGAATCTCCAAAGGTATTTGTGTAAAATGCAGATTCCTACAGCCACCAGCTTTATAATTTATAAACACTAATTCTCAAGGTGGGATCTGGGACATGTATATTTTAACAAGCTCTCCAGGTGACTTTCAAGCACTCTGAGCATAAAAATGTCTCAAATCTTTCTTTGCATGCAGACCTTGTAAGGCCATCTTAAACTCCGAGAAGCCATTTCACCTCCTGAACTCTAACAACCTCTCCTGTCTTGTCTCCTGCTCCCTTGCAGGAATATTTGAACAAATCTACCTTTTCGGTTCTCCACTCTGTCTCTGGTGAATTCTTTCATTCCCATGCATCCAGTCTCACCCCTATATTTCCCCGCATTACAACCTGTGTCTCCCCTGCCCCTGGCCTCATGACCAATTTTAGGCTCTGTCTACCCACCGTCCTTCACACCGCTGTGTCCCTTCCAATGCAGTCTGTCGGTCTCTGAATGCAGGGGCATGCTTCAGCCTCACCACCACGCTGTGGGATTTCCTCGGTGATGCCTTATTCCTGCATCATTTTTGGTTGTGCACTGTAGAGTCAGCTAAAGGTGTCAGGCTTTTCTGCCCTCCTGCCACTGGTGTGAGGATGGACACCTGAGGTCCTGCACGCATGCCTAAGTGGGCATGCGCAAGTGGGTGCACCTGGGCTCAGACATGGGACTGTAAGGGCAGCATCACGAGGATGCCAGCAGGCGCGAAGACAAGCAGAGAGAGAAAAGAAAAGAGAGACAGAAAGGCAGAAGTATAAGCAGTAAACAGCCACAGCCCAAAAGTGAAGATGCACCTGGGCCTAGGAGGTCTGCCAGCCTCCTCCCCCCACCCCCACCCCCACCCCCACCTCACCCCTGCACCCCTGCCTGCTGTGTTCCTCGTCACCTCTGATATAATGAAGCAATAAACGCCTAAAAATCCATCAAGGGCCCCAGGACTCCTCCTTGATTCGTCTGCTGGGAATCATGGGGAACTTGCTCTGTGCCCTTGCTGGCACCACATGCATATAACAACTGGGTGTAGGTCAGAGGTGCGTGTGGGGGTGAGAGGACCCACCAGAGCCAGAGTGGGGAGCAGAACAAGCAAATCTACTGAAACACACTAGTGAGGGGAGCAGCGGGCGAGATAGGGGAGGTCTGCTGTGCCATGTGGGTCACCTCCCAGTGGCTGTGGATAACTTCATAGTGCTGTGTCTTAACCTCTTGCACCACCAGGGAGGACCCAACATATTTTATTTACTTATTTATGTTGGAAGCTGAACTTTAGAAGACAGACAGGTGGGCCAACTTAGGGACTTTTTCAGCTCTGTGGCTCAGGGGTTTTCTCAACTGGCCCCACCATTTTTTTTTTTTTTGGTCACCCAGGCACAGACTTTATTGGTAAATTCCCAGAAATAGAGGGGACTCCAAGTACAAAGCAGTCTTTGGCAGCTAAGAGTTTAATTGCCAGAATTTTATTAGGAAAGGGTCAAAGTGATTAGATTGCACAAGAGGATCAGTGAAGTTTGCCTACCTGTTCTGAGCATCAGCACTGGTTTCTGGATCATGAGGCTGGCAGGGAGGTGCTGGGAAAAACAGAATCAAGTTCACGTAGAGAAAAGCACTGGCATTTCATCCAAGTGTTTTCGTACACTGGGGTGGATGAGAACAGAGGTCAGACGTAGCTTGCTACACGGGTACAGTAATTGTAAGGAACGTGGAACTAGGAGCCACTCTCAGCACTGGGAGCACATGGAAATGTCTCGCACATTAAGCGTCAGTCTGTGGTGGGCTGCATTTATGGAATTGTAGCGGCAGGATGGGGGCACTGGAGGCAGGGTTCCGGATGGTTCTGGGCAGATGGGTCAAGGAAGGAAAGTCTTGGAGCCCTTGGTGGCTTTTATACTTTATTTAGTAGAGGTGGCCAGGTACATGGCAGGCATGGGTGCCGGGGGCTGGGAGGCACATCTCACCTTCTCGGCTGCTTCTTCTCTCTCTGCTGCTGCTGCTGTCGGTTCTCTCGCTGTTCTGAATGTTGGTCGATCCTTGCAGCTCTGTCTGTTGGTTCTCGTAGTTCTGGCGTCCTCATGACGCTGCCCATTTAAGCCCATGTCCAACACAGGTGCGCCCACTTGCGCATGCCCACCCTGGAATGCTCACAGCACCGCAGGTGTCCATCATCAGTAGTGGGAGGGTGGAAAGACCTGATCAACCTTTACCCTACAGGAGTCTTTAAAGTTGAGGCCAAAATTGGGCTCCCAGGTAGATTTGATATACGTGTGTGCATGGATCCAGGTGGAGAAAATCCTAGGTTGACAGAGACTTTTAACCTCATCTGACCCACTGAATCCGATGGCTCTAGTCACAGCTTCCAGAAGAGCAGAAATCTACTCTGTTCTAACAGTCCCGCGAGCAGGTCTGTTGCACAACTGTTCTCACGATGACTTTGGGAACCTCCCACAATCAGGAAACATTTGTTTATGGCTTACATAAATCCATTTGTGTTTATTTAGCTTTATTAAAAACTAGAAGTGTGCTTGACTCTGTGGAGGCAGTAAGCACGTGTAAGGTGTGCTTCCTGTCTCTTCCCCTTCCTTGGAGCTCAGCTCTTCCACAAACTTTTGCTTACAGTGTGGGATTAGTTTCCTGAGTTCCCATACTATATTTGCAAATTTGTTATAGGATTTATCATACTGTCCTTGCGTGTGTGGATGCCCCTGCATACGTTATCGTCATGCTGGATCACATGCTTCTTTAGACAGAAAATGGAAAGTGGGACCATTCTAGGGTCCAGCTCAGGGTCTTGTGTCAAATAATATGTGGAAACTTGAGAAGAGGCTCCGTTTCACTATTCAGTATCTTAGCTAAAAAATCTAAGCTGGGGCCTCCCTTGTGGCACAGTGGATTAAGCAACGAACTATGAAGCAAACCGCAGCTACTGCAGCACGAGTTCGATCCCTGCTCCAGCTAAGGAGGGGACCAACATGGTGCAGCAGACCTCTCCTGCCTCGCCTGCTGCTCCCCTCAGCAGTGTACTTCAGTCAATCTGCCTGTTCTGTGCCCTGCTCTGTCTCTGGTGAATCCTCTTACCGCCCTGGACTCTGACCTGTACCCCAGTTCTTGTATGTATAAATAAATCTTTTTTAAAAAATCAAAGCTAATATTTTGTGCACAAAAAAAATGGTTATAAAGTTATTGTAGCTTTGTTTATCGTGGCCATGAACTAAAGCAACATAAATATTCATTATAGGCCACTGGTTAAATGCAGTCTGGAACACTTTTACAATAGAATACTGTGCACCCAATGAAAAGATTGAGGCAGGTCTTTATGTACTGATAGGTAACCATCTCCAAGATATGATATTAAGTGAAAAAACAGGAATGCAGAATGGTATGATTGTTGATATTTATAATAGGTGTGCATGTGAGAGAGAATATTTCTAGGACACAAAAGTAATTGGTAACAGTGGTGGCTAACCAGGTGAGAACTGGGGTATTGGGACAGAGGTGGTGGTAGTGGTGGATAAACTAGTTTTCTGGGAATAAAAAGTCCTATTGATCATTGCTGTGGTGTAAATATCTATTCGGGCCAATTTCAAGGTAACAGTGTTTTAACAATAGTCTCATAAAACTGGTTCCAGTGAGTCGATGTGAACTGATCTCAAAACTTACTGCTAGACACAACGTACTCTTACTGTAGACCCTTTGGTACTATTTTAATTTCTAATGCTATTCTTGGATTGGCAATTTTAAATGGAAGAACATACTTTTAAATTCAGAAAAATTATACTTAGCCTGTATTCCTTTAGCCTTCTTTTCTTAGTAGCATTTATTCTGCTGTCTTGTATCTGTTCAGTCTTTCTGTTTAGCAGACCTGCTAGTGCAATCATGTACAAAACACATTTACTATTTATAGCCTCTTGATGCATAGGGAAGACAGCAAAGTATAGAAGCTTCAGGAAGGTTCAGGTCAGAAAAGATCTACTTCCAAAAGAAGAGGAGGTAAAGCTGGGACACATTGCTCACTCGCAGAAACCCAGCTTCCTGGCAGCTGTGTGGGTGAACTCTCACAGGTCAGGAAACAACCAAGTCTAACTGAAGTTTGTCTGAGACAGCAACACACCTATGAGAGAGGTGGGTGCAGAATAGCTTCGCCCCTTCTCTGCTAGGCCAAAGTGAGGCTCAGCCAGAATAGAGAGGGACCCCAGATATCACCAGTCCAGTCCGACAGATGCCCTCTCAAAACACTCCAGATGGTCATTTTGCACCAGTCCCCAAGCCTGCCATTTGTTCATGGCAGGGTTCAGTGTGTTTCTCACAGTTTACTTTATCTCTTTCTCTAACTCCAGCTTATTCTTCAGCTGTCAGTTAAAACATTTCTTCTTGGCCTGTTTCCTCTGGTATAAGCTCCACTCTCTCCCTGGTCTTACTGACAATTGATTTTATCCGTCAGTTTATCTAACATGTCTTTCTTGACCAGCTGAGCACAGTGCCTGTCTCATTTGTAGGCACATTTCCCAAATCTTGCACAGAGTCTAGCACCTATTATTCACTCAATGCACACTGGTCCAGTGAATAAATTAATAAGTTATAGCGCATTCTTATGAAACCTTCAAAAGGAAACTGTCAGAGACATCCAGGGTGGGAATATTTTATTTGGAGAGAAGTTGAGCATCATTTTATCTTCATTTCCCATTAAGGCAATAATTCTTCCTGAAGGCAGATGGGGGAGAATCATCTGAGCATATATTAAATTGAGACAAAGACAAAGCCAACCAATTTGCATTCACATGTAGCAGAAGTACAGGTTATGGGCCATATACTGGCTCCCTCAGCTCACTACCAGGGAACAGATCCAGGGGGGAAATTTTAATAGCTTCAAAAAAATGGCTAAATTCTATTATGTACCACTCCCAAAGAAGATTGCTCACCGAAGAGCCCTTTCACCACCATATGGGGAGTCTAGTGTTGGTTCACGATGCTCTGTTGCTTTTTAGCCTTTGAGGGGGTTTCCATGGAAATCGTATAATCTATTAAGTCTGCTCAAATTCATACTGTTGCTCTGGATTTGTTTTGGAACTCTTTAAATATTCAACAAATTAGATTTTTGTAACGCAACTCAACCAGCTTGCCATTTCTTGTCCAGCTTGATACCTGGCCAATTTCTTTGCATGAGAGTGAGTGTATAGAAGACAGAGAGGGTAGGGGGTGCTCTTCATTGGCACATATTGCCCCCTGAAAGGCTTGGGGGCGGTGACAAAAAGCTTCTACTCTACCAAAAAAGTAATCATTGATAATGTGGTCTGCCAGCAACTAGATGCACTATGCAAGAACACATAAAAAGGATAAAAAGGATTGTTTAGCCATACCACAGCAACTAGACTTAACATTCAACACTAAATGTAAGGGAGAGACAGTGCCCCAGGACAGGTGCTTCCTTGTGGGTTCCTGCTTCCCCCTAGTGGCTCACTGATACATTACATGCTCCTTGCAGCCCACTTGCTAAGGGTTAGGGACTATCTGAAGGCACACTATTCAAAGATGCTAGATCTGGTCTGAACCCAAATCCTGGGGTTGAAAACAGAGGGTACCCAATTGACTGGGAAAAAGCCCTCAGAAACTGATACTATTTGGTATTCTAGTTCTGAGGAAAGGCTCTGATGACTATTTTAGCAAGTTACCAGAGACTTGGAATCCCACTGGCCTGACAGATTGTCAGATGTTCCACATGGCCCAGAGATGAGGAGGGTCCAGCAGAGGTGGGATATAGAAAGAGAGTTCTGAGAGGATGAAAAGCAAAGTCACAGGCAGATAGGTATAAGAGAAGGGAGTTAGAAAGTCTAGTAACAGCTAATACTGTCTTCTAGAAACAGGCTTTTAGATGAGTGTGATGATTCTCCCAGCTGGTCCTTGCCTTGGACAAAAAGGCAGTCAAATAAAATTAAACTGGTTGAAAGGTTATGGTAAAATTAATAACACTGTAACTTCTATACTGGACTATGGCAAAAGCAGGAAGGGTATGTGGAAAATAAGTTCTCTCTCGATTTTATAAGGAGCAATAAATTCAAAGATAAAAAAACTTGTAAGAAATTGGATCTTTTGCAAAGAGTGAAGCGCTTTTTGTTACAAACAGGAGAGGTCACTTGGCTGGACAAAAATACCCTTTGTGGGATCTCACATAGTGCCACCAAGTTAAAAACTTGGAACAGCTGGCGTCTTCCTGTGTTTTCTATTGGCATCCTGTGTTGAGCAGTCAGGAATGAGAGTGCCACCTACAGCCCTGCTCCACTGGCCTTACACCCTCTTCATCCCTTTCCCCATCAGGCAGGCAAACACTGTCATAACCATTTTTGGGTTCACTTCAACCAGGTCTTCTGGAAGGGCATACACTCTTGCACCAATTTTTCGGGCCATAGAGATGGCATACCTAAATGGAGAAAATAAGAACAATGAGGAGAGCCTGAGCAACAAAGTAGGAAGGGAACCCCTCAGGACCATAGTAATAGTGGTTCTACACATTATATACTACATACTATACCCTACACATTACACACCACATGCTAGAGTCACAATACACACTATAAAATATGCACCAAACAGTATGTACCATGTATACACACAACATATTACATACCAAATACTACCCAGAGCCCACTCCCAGTTAAGCTGGAGCCAGTCACTGGCATCCTTCCACTTTTGTGGGTAAATCTTGGCTCTACCAGATTTATTGTCTAATCTCATGATAATCAATAATTTATTATTTGTTCTCAGAGACCTTCCTAGTTCCCATCACTTTTGATACAAACACCACGACTATTTTCCCTAGCTATATATCCACAGAAAGAGTCATAGAATTGAACAAAAATTTGTGCTAGGGAAGGTTACAGACTGCATTTCAACTATAGAAACATTTTTTGCGAGGGAGAAAAGATGGACAATGCATCTGTTCTACCTTGGCCTTACACATCAGTTCTTTTAGTCCTTGCCGCATTCCAGTCCTTGTGCACATAAATGTGTATTTATGTTACTACAGTATTAGAATAGCCAGAGTTTTATATTATACATTTTTCATATAAAGTTACCATAGCTGCATCAGAACATTTTTATCCTATTTATAGTTATGGCTCTATTTTTTATTAGTTGTAATCTATTTTCAAATGAGCCCACAGTACCACCTGGCAGATCTTTTATTCACCTCATCTATTATCTAGTAACCTCTTATAGTGACTACTTCAGGGATACCCCCTTTCACCCAAGGCCCTATTATTCCTTCTGATCACCTAAAATAATCTTGTTCTTACTTTATTGATCAAATTAAAGTAAGTACACCAGGAAGGAATGGTCTATATTCTTCCTCCTTATCTAATTCTCAATCATTTCCTTTGTATTACTTACTAAGGAAATAAAATTTACTTTTTTGTTATGAAAACAGAAAAAATTGCTTAAAATGAGAAAAGAGAGCTTAGAGAGCTTAAAATTAAATTATATACAATCTTGCCACTGCAACACAACCATTTTTAGCATTTTGTATAATTTCTTTGATCCATTTTTCTAAGTAATTTTCTATCTTGCCCTTACAAGATAGTGTTTATATGCCTGGGTTCTGAAGTCAGACTCTGGATCTGAGCTGGATTCCTAAGACCTTGAGCAATTTGCTTACACCTAATCACATTCCTCTTGACCATCCATACTCAAGGCCTTTTTCAAGGTCACTTTTTTCTTTTTTTAATTTATTGATCTTACCCTACTGATTGGGAATAATTTTTTGTGCACAATACTCCCAATTAGGGACTGATCACAAAGATCTACATAGAGTTCACATAACTCAATAAAGACAAAGTAAACAATCCAGTCAAAAAATGGGCAGAAGAGCTAAAAAGACACTTCTCCAAAGAGGAAATGCAAACGGCCAACAGGTACATGAAAAAATGTTCAGTATCACTTATAATCAGGGAAATGCAAATCAAAACCACAATGAGATACCACCTGACACCAGTGAGAATTAAAAAACAGGAAACAACAACTGTTGGGAAGGATGTAGAGAAAAAGGAATTCTCCTACATTGCTGGTAGGAAAGCAAACTGGTCCAACCACTACAGAAAGCTGTGTGGAGGTTCCTCAGTCTACTAAAAATGGAGCTTCCCTATGACCTCCAGCAATTCCACCCTGAGGAATCTATCCAAAGGACACAAAAACATTAATTCAAAAGGACACTGCACCTAGCAGTTCTAGGAAGTTGATGCATTCCACTGAGAAAGACACCTCTCTAGGGTAGAGGTTGGCAAACTTTCTGGGACTAGATAGTAACATTTCAGGTTTTGTGGGTTTTGTCACAACTCAACTCTGCTCTTGTAGCAGGAAAGCAACTACAAAAGCTATACACACACACACACACAGAATATACATAGCAATCCAGAAAAATATGTAAATCAATGGGCATAGCTGTGTTCCAATAAAAATTTATAAAAGCAGACAAAAAGTCAATATGGCTCACAGGCTAGACATCTGCGAGCCTCACTCTACATTATCAAACAAATTGCAACTGCTGTCAGGCAGAGGAAGACTGTGGTCTTGAACCCCACCTCCGCGGCTCATATTCATGGATATTCACAAATGGAGTGTTTATATTTGGGTCTTCCGCATACAAACTTTAGTCTCTTTAAGAGAAATTATGATTGGTAAATTGCTATATTCTTGTGTCTATTCTTGTTTTTTGTCTTGTTTGCATTCTAACACTGAGCCTTAAATGGCTATTGTGTAATATCTAAAGTAGTAAGGAAGAGACAGAGTAGTGATGAGAAGAGTAAGCACTAATAGTAAGAGTAAACTGCACAAAGTATGAGCAACAGTCTGTAGTCATGCGGCTGCAGTTAGATCCCTCCCTCTCTGACCTCAGGCTTATTTACATACTTTGCATTGTTGAGTTTCTCTTCATCATTCAGGCTGTCTGTCTTCAACAGGTCATAGTTAATGGACCCTGGTTGAACGGCATCAATGAGATCCAGGACTGGCAGACTTGTGCTGATCTTCGGGTCCTGCGGAGAGAGGAAGGGAGGGTTTGTCAACACGCCCCAAGTTATTTCTATTCAACTCTAGGGATGCGGGTGGTTGTTTTATCTTAAATATGAAACAGATACAGCCTGGTTTGGGGAGTGCCACAGTGTTCCCCATCACTAACTTCACTAACTTCCTGGTGACTCACTGAACAGAGCAAATCCACTGTCCACAACAGGAAGGGAGTCACTCTCAAATAGGGAATGGCAGGAAGTTAGTGCAACTGGAAAAAAGTAGAGAAACTGAAATATAATGTATCTAGCTTATCTACTCATAATGTAGTAGAAAAGGGGTGATTTGAAAAGGTAACAATTAGCAAAGGGAGACTAAAACTATTACAAGAAACGCTGCTGTGTGTGTGGTGGGGGAGGGGAGACCCTAGACATGATGGATAAGGCTGGTAATGAGGGCTCAGTTGGACAGATGCTTCCACAGATGCTCTCATCTTAGAGACCTCAGGTAAAGAAAAGAATCCATAGGCTCATAGAGATGGTGAAGCCAATTATGTGACTAAGTGCAGTGACAGTCACTATTCTTTGTTGATGCCTCACAGTTTGCCTAGCACTTTCTCCTAGGTTATCTCATTTGTCACCATGCCTCAGGTCTAGGCATCTAATCTTAATTTACAGTGAGTCAAAGCTGTTTCTGAGATTAAGAGACTGGCTGGTAAAGTGATAGAGTTGGGATCTGAACCCAGGTACTCATACTTAAAACTCTGGGCTCTTTCTCTGGCATTGGTAAACATTCTGATGTTCATACCTAGAGCTGTGAATGCTCTGTGTCAGTGTTCTCCTCTCTCCTGGGGACTTGTGAGTGCAGAAATGGAGAGGCAACTGCCCTCCACCATCCCACACCCCATACTTTAGGGGTCCAAATAAGAATCAATTCTAAGCAAGAAATGTGACATGGGATGGGTCCTCTGGATTAAGAATATATAATGGGTGGATTTTTATTTGCTCCTGGGTCATATAAGAATTCCAAAATTAAAGTCCATTTATAATCATAATCTAATTTTACCACAATCTTGAGCTTCTGTTTTCACACAACTTTTTAGTGAAGAAGCATAGAAAAACAAAATGTGGAGACCTGATTTTGTCTCCTTTCCCAGGGAAATGACCAGCAAGTGGTGGCTGACCATTGATGAGAAAGGAACAGGAATTATTTCCAAAATGATCAATCAAGAGTGGATTATGTTGACTTTAAGATTTCATTCCTTTTATTTAATGATTCTATAATGATCCAGTGTGAAAACAGGAGAAAACTGGCCCAGAGTATCACGACAGGTAGAAAAATTGTCAAACATTCGCACAAATGAATCCCCATGAGAACATTCCAGAAGCTGCAGGGTGATAATATGGATTGCAGTGGCAGCTGTTTTACAGAGATACAGCCTGGGCTTGGGCTGTTTGACCTGTCACTGTGTAGTCATGGTCACTTAACCGGTGGATACGCTCTGCCCTACAGCCTCACCCTGCAGATAAAAGGTGCTCTCCCCCCATTGATGGACCATCACCTGCAATTACCAGTTGTAACCTCAGGAGTTACTTGAGCTCCAGATGCCTCACCTATAAAAGGAGGAAAATAGCAAAACCAACTTCACAATGTCTGTGAAGGTGAAATGAGACATTACAAATAAGGAGGTACTCAGCGTTCACTACCGAGAACACTTCAGAGCTTTTCCAAATATTTCTGGAAGTAGTTGCTCATATCTCTCACCAGCCTCCACTCGTAGCCCTGCTCAGCTACCCCTCACCATTCAGACTGAAAGGTAAGTTGGAGGGGACAAAGGAGGCTGTTATCTCCTCCTTTGAAGAGCTCCCAGGGGTGAGTACTTCTGGTGCAAATGGAACCAGCCATGCCTTCTGCCCTCTCTGGTTGAGGAGGGATTTTAGTTTAGTTTTATTCTTGATTTTTGAAGCAGAAAATTGATTTCATGAAGAACTGTCTCACTAAGTCTGTTAATACAGTTCTGAAGGTGTCTCTCCCACCTCCCACAGTGTTAACCTTTAAACCAGAGAAATGCTGTTAAATAAGCACAGATATTATTCCATGGGTCAAGTGCACAGATACCTTGAGGAAAGATCCATGTAATGTTTGAAAGATGTTATGAAATTTAATAAAGTCAAATACTGTTATTAATAAAAATTGGATCTGAATACAAGTCCCCAACTACTCTTCTACCCTTCCTTCCTTCCTTCCTTCCTTCCTTCCTTCCTTCCTTCCTTCCTTCCTTCCT
>JAGFMF010011574.1:12458506-12480526 GCA_019455555.1 Galemys pyrenaicus
CCCTGCTCTCTGTGGTGAATCCTCTCACCCCCCACACCTCTGGCCTGTACCCCAGTGCTTGTATGCATAAATAAATAAATCTTTAAAAAAAAAAAAGACTGAATTACAGGGCTCTGCACACTTAAAAAATATTTCATCTGCATTTGGAAAAACAATGCCTAAAATAATGTGTGAAAAATGATGGGCTTTTAAAATTATTTTAAGAGATAGTGAAGAAATTTATCAATGAAATGACCTAAGAACATAAAAACAATAATGATCACTCAGACAAAATCAAAATGGGAGAGAAATCTCAGTACCTCACATGGAAGGTCACCTGAAAATAGAGTAGAAACCTAAGGATAAGTATAAAACTCAAGTGACTGCAAGCAGTCTAAGAATTTTACCTTGAAACTTGAGATGGATGAACTTTTCCCAGCTTCCTTCAATGTGTCATTCACCCAGTTGACAATAATGTCATCATTGACCTTCCGTCCACCTCCAATGTCTTCAAGAATATTCAGTGTGTACCTGAACAAAATCAAGAATGGTTTCTAGAGAACAGTTGCTAAAGAATTCAATAGGGTAACTGAATTCAATTCAATTCAGAGAGTAACCAGGGCAGAAAGTCTTTATCTTTCTAGGCATGCCACAGAAGACGGTTTGAACAGCATTATGTTTGAGAAAAAAAGCCTATATAATAACATTACTTTGTTAAAGTAACTTAAAATATAACTTTATGGTTGTTAGAAATGTACAGGTGACACCTCCTTCCAAGCACTGTTGTTGCTCTGGGTAGGAAGAAAAAGCAGAAGAGAAGAAAAAGAAAGAAAGGATTCCAGGGAGTCATGCTTTGTTCTCAATGGAACCATAAAAGTCAAGGCACAATACAGTGATAGAAAAATCCTAGTAGTCAACATAATGGAGAACAAATAAAAGAATTTCCTTTTTATATAAATAGAAATGTTAGGAATACAACAACCGAAGTTAAACTAGTTTGAGGAAAATGGCCTACTACATACAGTTAGGAATACTGGGCTTGCTGGGGGGAACACTTAATAAGAGGAGACTTCAAGCTCTTAAAAGTCCACAGAGCAGAGCACACTCCCCACTCTCTACAGCTACTTCTTCCAAAAGGGGAGGAGACAAGAAAGCCAAGTAGCCAGGCAGGTTTGTTGGCCTCAGGCTTTGGGCTTGCAGGAGTGGGTGGATCCAGTTACCCAGGAGAGACTCAGAGGGCTTGGGATACAGTGGGCACTATTCACACTGCAACTTAAGTATCTCACCACCGAATCCCTCTCTGAGGACCTATGTAAATGAGGTCATCCTCCACAGGGGTGCCTAGCATTTTGCTTACAAAACCCTTTGGTAACTTCCTCTAGTTACTTTTATGGAAAACACAACTCAGCTGCAGTTTCCCACACATTTAAGTTTAAACACATTCAAGTTTAATCCCTGAAATAGGAATGCTGCCTTGCTTCCTCTAGGCAAAAGCACGTTCACATCATTGTAGATGAGGAGGTAAATGACTTCTACAACTTTTCTTTATCAAAATGATGATGATGATGATGTTTACCATCTGGCATCAAAGTTCTCCCAATCATACTGTTCCAAATAGCCTCTTAATTGGGTGCTCTTCATTCTGCCTCTCATTCTCACAGAATTTACCTTTTTGAAGTACAATCCTGGTTATGTTGTTTAATATGACTCTACTTGGGCCGAAGGATCCAGGTCATTCTCCTTCGAAATGCACAGTTTGGCTCTAATGTCCCATTTTAGTACACCACTGATTTTTTCCTTCCCTCCCTTCTCCTGGGGCTTAACCTTAACCCCTTCTAGACACGCACACTCACACCTCAGTGGTACAGAACCATCAGCAGCTCTGTGTCCACATTGCATATCCTCCCACTCCTGCCTCCCGCCTCTGTGACTGCCGTGCTCTCTGCCTGGGCTGTCCACCTCTCTAGTGAATTTCTACTCCTTTGAACAAGTCCCAGCTCAAGCATCATTTTCCTGATGTTAATCATTATTATTTACTTGCTCCTAGCCTGTTTCCCTGAATTTTGATAGTTGATATGCATCTGCCCACCACATCCCCTCAGTCAAGTCCATACACCCAGTTCATCATGGTGTGTTTTCAGAGGTCAGCAGGTGCTGGAGAGCATTGGGCATCTAGCAAATGGAAAACCAGAGTGGTGGGTAAAAGAAATAGAATTTCTCCCAGAAAAAGCAAGGAGAGAGTAAAGGTGAGAAATGCCTAGTCTGGGCTTGGTGATGGGGCCACAACACTAAGGGATAATTAGTACAGGTGGGACATAGCCTGGGTAGGTTTTTAAAATAGTTCTATTTGGCAATAGATCTGTTCATAAACATGAGGTTTAATGGCATGACTGGCTTCTTGTTTGCTGATAGTTTGCATAGATACTAAGACATTAGCATTTTCTATAACATTTAAGACGTTTTCTAAGAAACAACAAGTTAATGCTGTTTAGTAGGTCGTGTCTACCTACAACCTGATGACACAAACTAAATTCAGCCTAGCAGCTCACACATCTCAGGACTGAACTGTCACTGCCTTTTGCCAGGAGTCCCAGCCTGCTTTGCCCATACTCCCAAGCGAGTAAAACTGTGCTTTAGACCCACTTCTTGAGTTAGGGAAGGGAATGGTCAGAGGAGACACTCACCTTTACGCAAAGGTCTACTGCGAAAATTAAAAAAGCTGCAAAGGAGGGAAATAAAAATGCAGAAACTCATGCAGGCAGCTTAATGACCACCCTAACCCTTTACTGCTTCCAGGGGTCAGAGAATGGCCCCACAGGGTGGCCCAGAGTTCCGTGAACACAGAGTTTTCTCTTGGCACCTCGAGATTGATCCAGAGATTTAGAAGGAATCAGGTGCCTGCTTGTAAGTACAATAGTAAAAGCAAAGAGAGACAAGATAGAACTGGACCAGAGTCTCAACTGCAGATAGTCCGCTAAGCACTAAACGCAGGGGCGCGGGTGTGGCGCTGACGGACTGCACCTCTTACTTGCCAGACTTTCTGCCTTCCAACACTTGTTTTATGTATTTAACATCTGACCCAGAGACACACACTTCCGTGCTTGTTTCTGAAGCACTTATTACGAACTCAGTGCCGTCCACAGCCTGTTTGTGGTGGGGAGAATCCCCTCCGTCTTTGTTCCTTTCTTGGAGTCTGGCGTTGCTATCTGCTGTAGCCTACCAGGGTCAGCCCTTTGTCTCCAAATTCATGCACACGCTAGCTTCCTAGTCTGAGAACGATTTCCTAGTCTGAGAACGATTTCCAGCGTCCTAGTCTGAGAACGATTTCCAGGCTACTGAAGAGGGAAGGGGAAAGGGAGGTTTACATACACACATCTCATTTGTTCTAAGGAGAAAAATGACATGCCATTTATTATCCAGATAAAAGACCAAATTAGCACATCTGTGAAATCCAATAAAATAAATTCCAGCTAGAAGGGCAGCACACAGAGGGAAATAAAAGTCCCTTCTAGTGGCATTTACAAAATTATTGGTCATTCCATCTCCTTCAGCAGTAATGTCTTTTGCTGTCCACTTGCTTGTATGCACAGTTCTTAGAGAGGAAACACTGAGAAACAGGCTTATTAACCAAGGGGAGACAGCAGCAGATAGACGTGATTGCGTATCTATCTACATGCCAGAAAGCATGACTATTACCCAGAATGAAGATCATTATAATGTGCTTTCAGATTTTATGAAATTCAAAATAGAATAGTGTTGGTCTGAGATCTTTTTATCTCATTGAAGCAGAAAATATCAAAGGTCATTTCACATTCAAACCTATGATTTGACTTAATTGCTACAACTAAAAAGACTTTTGCTTTGGTTTTTAAAACAATCAGTACCTAAAACCAGTCTGCTAAGTATAACAAATACATGGGAGACAATAGAAACTAACTCAGAAATTGCTTCTGAAAATACATTGATGACAATGGCCCGTAGAAAGTTTCAGGGATGTTCTAGATCCGTGCAGTAAAATGTAAGGTAAAGTCGAAGTTTCTTAGTGCTTGAGTTTTTGTGCTAGAGGTGCCTTATGACATCTGCCTTCAATCATTAAGGAGACACCAGTTTAGAAATGGGTAGTCAGGAGCTATACTTAGTAAAGCAACTGTGAATCAGTAAAATATAATGAAATCTGTTATGATCACTTCTGATTAGCCTACACCACCTAGAAATGTGGGCAATTACTTTGAGCACTGTTATGAATATTAAGCACTGCAGACAGTTGCTTGGGAATAAGCCCAAGTGCTTCGGGACACCACAAACCTTGTCTTTGCCATGACCCTGTAAGACATGATGTGATGTGATATATGGCTTCTGGGCTTCTTTCCAGGTCAAAAAATGAATTAAGTCGCGCTAACATAGATTCTAATTAAGGGATGTAAGACCCAGTCAGAACAATCAGTATAAGGGGAAAGGGGATCCAAAAGTATACGATTTTATACATACAGATTTGCTGTCTAAAATTCTTCCCAGGTTCATGCCTTTGTACCAAGAATTATTTATTTTCTAAGGATTTATCTTCTCTTTGTATATCCTATTAGATTCTACTACTGTTTAAATAATTTCATCACATACTCTTCATACTAATCAAGTTTATATGTGACTATAAAAGATATTTAAGGTTTTCTCCTAGAAAGCTATTAAGAAATTCTGCTTCAAAAAAAAAAGAAATTCTGCTTCAGCCACAATTGAGTAAAGGGACCAGGTCTATGCTTTTGTCTCAAACACCTAGAAAATGATGAAAAACACATGAAACAATGCTTGGAAAATGGTAACTTTGAAACAGTGATCCCTGAAAGAAGGAAAATGAAAGTGGTTAACCCTAACATTGTTCCAGAACATTGGATGGAGAGTTGTCAGGCAGCAGTGCAGGGAGAGGGAACCCGAGCAGAGCAAGGCAGTCCTCCTGAGTTAAAGGGACAAGGTTGAGAACTCAAGAAAGTGAAGGTATCTGGAATTTGCATGCCAGAGAGAAGCTACCTGCTGGGGAAGGCAGTCATCTAGAAAAAAGCTCCCAAGATCTTCAGTTTTTAGCTTAGCACTGTTTAGTGCATGCAAGGAAGACACTAGGGGCTGGAACAAGACTGTTAGAAGTGATCTTGCAGAACAATCCATGGAGGTCACTCTGGAGTGCAAATAATTTAGGTCTCACCAGTTAGAGGGGAAAAAACCTCAGGCTACAAGGATTATTGAGTGAAGTATTGAGGATATTGTCTCTCACAATATTGAGAGACAAAGTTAGCTAGAGATCAATTAAGCTCAAAGCAAGGACCAAAGTGTGTCTGGCACACAGCAAGGCAAAACTCAGTGCCTAATACACAATAAAAAAATTAGTAAGGGGCCTCCCTGGTGGTGCAGTGGGTTAAACAACGCACTATGAAGCAAACCGCAGCCACTGCAGCACGAGTTCAATCCCTGCCGCTGGCCAGGGAGGGGACCCACATGGCGCAGCAGACCTCTCCTGCCTCGCCCGCTGCTTCCCTCAGCAGTGTGTTTCAGTCAGCCTGCCTGTTCTGCTCCCCACTCTGTCTCTGGTGGATCCTCTTACCTCCCTCGACTCTGGCCTGTACCCCAGCTCTTGTATGCATAAATAAGTAAATCTTTAAAAAAAATTAGTAAGGATGCAAAGAAGCAGGAAAACATGACCCAAGAAGAGGATAAAAATCAATGGAAACAGACCCGAAATTACAGAATTACCTTTATATCCTAAAGGTAGAGAAGAGACTCATGGGGGTTGCCCAAAAGATCCAAATCAAATATGTACATATGAAAACTGTGAGGTAAAGAAGTACATGTTAGATATCACTAACGTAAACTTAGTCATTGCAGAAGAAGAGATCAATGACTCTAAAGACAAAGCAATGGAAATTATCCAAAATAAAAGCAAGAGAGGGGAAAAAAGGAGACAGGTGAAAAAATAATGGTGCATCAACGAACTCTGGAACAACTTCAAATGAGCAAAAATATGTGCACCTGTAGTTCCCCCAAACTGGAGTTGATGGGTACAGGAGACATATTTGAAGAAATAAAGGACAACTTTCCCCCCAAATTCTTGAATGAACCATACATTCAAGAAGCTCAACAAATCTCAAGCATGAGAAATACCAAAACACCTCATAATACAATCACTTAAAAGTAATGATGAAGAGAAAATCTTAAAGAAGCCCAGGAAGAAAGACATATACAGATGAAAAAAGATAAGAATAGCAATAGCCACCTTTGGACCCTGTGTCTGAAATTCATCATTAGTCATGATAGGTGAGCCATAGAACTGGAGAAATTCTAATCCCTCATGACTTTCAAGAGCTGAGTCATCAAACCAGCCCTGGACTTTGATGAAGAAATAAACTTGTGTCTTCTTAAAAAAAAAAAAAGAATGAAAATAGATTAATTGAAAACAATGTGAACCAGAAGAGCGCAAACACTATCTTTAAAATATTGAAAGAATAAACTATCCACCTAGAGTTCTATACTCAAAGAAGTTATCTTTATCTTTCAAAAATTAAAATGAAATGTTTTTTCAGCCATAAAGATGCTGAAGTAACTCCTTGCCAGCAGATTTGTACTTTTAGAAATTTTTCAAGTAGAAGGTGAATGATAGAAATTTAGATCTCCATCCTGGAAAGAAGATCACTAGAAATGGTAAATATATAAGTATCTTTCCACCTTATTTTGAAAATTCCTTTAAAAGATACTTAACTGCTATTTACACAAATGAGTTAAATACAAAAGGATGGAAAAAATATGCATGAGAACACTGATCTAGAGAATCAAGATGAAGAAGCAATATTAATGTCAGAAAAAGTAGATTCCAGAGAAAAGAATATTACTAAGCATGAAGAGAGTCACTCCATAATGGTAAAGAGGTGATTCATTAGAAGGACATAATGATATTTATGAACATATTAACATAGTTTCACACCTGAAACAAAACTTTTAAAATTGAAAGGAAAAGAAACTATAGGGAAAAAAATCCTTTGGTTTTAAATTTAGCTTAAATGTAGTTTTACTAGATTGAGTCACATTCCTGAAAGTTATTTTTTTTTTTAAAGAGACTTCTTTCTCTAGTGTATACTTCTTTTTTAAAAAAAAAAAAAAAGATTTATTTATTTATGCATACAAGAGCTGGGGTATAGGCCAGAGTCCAGGGAGGTGAGAGGATCCACCAGAGACAGAGTGGGGAGCAGAACAGGCAGGCTGACTGAAACACACTGCTGAGGGGAGCAGCAGGTGAGGCAGAAGAGGTCTGCTGCACCATGTGGGTCCCCTCCCTGGCCGGCGGCAGGGATCAAACTCGTGCTGCTGTGCCGCAGATGCTTCACAGTGCGGTGCTCAACCCTCTGTGCCACCAGGGAGACCCGCATTCCTGAAAATTTGCTTGCATCTTTTCTAGGTAAATAATGCATTCAATAAAAAGTAGTTCCCAATTTGCATTACCTTCTCATTAACTGCCAAACCAAGGCCAAGGTTAGAGTGCGGTTTCCTTCGTTGAGATCTTGTCCGCCAATGCCAACCAGAGAAAATTTAGCTTGATTTTTCCCCAATTCCACTGCATAGTTACAATTCTCAAGCTGTTAATGAGAAGGAAGGAAAACAATCTTAATTGTTATCCTCTCTATAGTGACAAATGCCAGCTTAAATAATATAGTAAAAATGAATGCACAAAATGAAATGAATATGGTAAGATAGAATGATCTCTCAAGTCTTCCTTGGTTCTTCAATTGTAGGGCTAGAAATCAGTCAACAAATTTTCTATCTTTTCTTAAAAAGAACCTCTGACCAAAAAATATTTATAGAGTACTGGAAGGCCAACATGGAAATGAGTTTATTATTATGAACATTTTCATGGCTCTATCACACTACATTTGCAGAGAGCCATGCTCATCTAGCAGTCCAAATAGTCCCCAAACAGCTGAATGTGTGGACACTGACGTGGAGAACCTGGACACTTCTGTATGCACACGGTAGACAGGCATGTGGGACAGATATTCCTGAGGCTGTGCGCGGATCATTAAGAGCCACAGGAACTAGAAATGGTGAGAAATATTTGTACGAACCCCACTGCTGCTTTTACAAACAGTGTGTTCCCACTGTGTTGAAAAAGACAAACTATTCGTACAAGTCCAACTGTCAGTACAAAGCCCCACGTCTTTAGAAAATTAGAATGAGGATCCTGCTGGGGAAAAGCAATCCTGTAACTCTGCTTGCTCTAATTATCTTAATTAGAATTTTTACATCATAATGTTTGAAGACACCCAGCATGGAATTATAAATAAGTAATCAACTGAAATAATGAACTCACTTTAATAAAACCATTCAGGTTTCTTACTGCTGTACTATAATTTAATCTCTGGATAATCATTACTTATCTAAGTTTGGCCTCCTGGTAGGTATTCCCAGGGCCCGCTCGCAGCCTTGAGACTTCACCTGCCTAGTGGAATGCCAGAGTCACTGCTTACCTTCTTCATATTGCCCCCCAATTTGGGGTATGGTGGTTTGTTTACTCTGTTCCAGTCAACAGGGACTTTAATCTTTTCGTAGAGCTGGAAGATGACTAGAGCATCTGATAGGTCACTGAACAAAAACAAAAAAGAATTCCAGACATCATTTATTAAGGTCTGAAGTGGAGTAAGGCCCTTCCTTACATATTAATTAGTTCAAGGGACATTCCATCTCCAGACGTGCAGAAACTCAGACTCAAACATTAGGGGAACTTAAGGTGTCCCCCAGGTGACTCCAAAACATAATTGCCTCCAGGAAAAGAAATACAGCTCTTACCAATGGTACAGGGGGCTCTTAACCATATTTATTACTTTGCCTGCTGTCAAATGTAGTGCAATTGTCCTTTTACTGAAATTATGATTTGGTGTGAAGCACACAAGGTTAGCGCATCAAAGTGGAATTCTCAGCTGAATATCCAGCATCTGCAGTTTGCTTTCCTAGTCTCATCAAGGAACAACTGCACACCAATGTTGTATTTGAAATCGTGAGGAATTTTCATGTTGCAGTGTCTCACCTTAAGGAGGAGTCCCCAAATACTATTTACCTGTACAAGTGATTGACTCGAGGGTTAATGCCCAAGGAGTTCATCCAGTTCCTAAACGTCCGCTCTTCTCTTGTCTCACCTAAATTAAAGAAGACCAGTTATCGTTCAGGCCTTTAGAAAATATGCTTTCTTATGATCAGACTAGAGAGGCTGAATAAAAATTGAAAGCAGAATGAAAAAATTTAGAAACCATAATGAATTCAGATGAGAGTTGTTATTCTGTGCTAGTTATTTTTTTCCATTTCAAATCAACAAATATTTCCATAGTATCTACTAGTAGTATGGAGGATCCTATCTAGGGAAGTCTTGTAGAATTGGCTCTCAAAGGCTAACATTCTTTTTGGAAAAATAAGGCTTTAGGCATCAAAGAGAACTCATGAAGTTATAAGACTAACATATGAGGCAGATATATTTGCAATTTGAATTGAGAAGGGGAAAGAATAGAATGGACTAAATTTGAAGGGAGTGGAACTTGGTCTTTACCTGATGAGGGGATGTAAAATCTGAGAGTGAGAAGGAAAGAGCAAAAGATGGGGGTTGTGGGTTGCTTACAAAGAGCCGGAGTTAGAGCAAGCAAATACGAATCCAAAGTGAGTGATAGGCATGGTCTGTTTTAAAACCATTAGGAACTGATTTTCAGGAATCCATGTCATACAGTACACAGAGATAGGCTGTCTGGTGGCTGGGACCAGAATCAGGGCTCTTATAAATGTCAGGTAGCAGATTTTTGTTAATATATTAGACAATGTCAGTCATTATGGGTTTTTTTTTATTACTATCATAAATTCTTGAGCAAGGCAGAGATCTAATGAAAGCAGTGCTATGATATATCTGGCAGCAGTGTGCGGAATTACTGGAAGGCAATATGCATTTCAATTGAGCACACAGAGGGGATAGTGTTTGACATAGCATATGGGCACATTCAATGCATGATGAATGGAGGAATAGGCCCTTAAGACCTATTGGAATAGTTGGTGTGTGACTTAGAGTCCAGAGGAGCAGAAAGGAAAAATAATCTAAAAGTCACTCTGTAGGAAAAAATATTAGCATTTGCTGATTCAATAGATTTAGGAGTGGAGAAGACGAAGATATTAAAGTGGAATCTAAGGCTTTCAGTTTTGGAGACAGAGGGGGAAAAAAACCAAGCATGACTAAATGGATAATGGAGAATTTCTAAAGGAGCACTGAGGACATGGGGGTAGGGTGGAAAGACAATGGTGGGGGGTGGGGAAGAGAAATGATGCTCAATTTTGTTTTGTTCTATCACTGAATTTCAAGTGACAGTGAAGGACCCAAAAAGGGATATTCTAGAAGCAGCTGGAAATGGGTGATTAGAAGATATATAGTAGTCAACAAAGCCCACAATCCCTGACCATGATTTATCAAAGCATACAAATGCAGCAGTGTTGGATTGTGGATTGATACTGCATTTCTAATTAGAACAGACATTGCAGAAAAGAATCAACCAACACTTTAAATCTGTATTTTCTTGCTTTGTTGATATTAACTTCATATTAATTTTCTCTTGATTTTTCTATCCTAATAGTGAGATTAGTTGATGATAGAAAAGAAAAAAAGTAAACATCTCTGGCACTTTTACCTGTTAGGAATTGACTAAAGTTATATGTTCTTTATTCAAACATGGGGCATTAACTCCCAAAATATAACTGTCGTGGATTCTGCCTCAAAATATGATTCTGTGCTCTCCATAATTCAAAGAGACAAAACCAAACAAAACAAAAACCTCAGTGAGTTCCTTCTAGCTTAAGTTAAATATCTCTTACAGATATGATAAGTGGCTGCAATTTCTTGCCTCTAGGAATTAACACTCAGTCCATTAAGTACATAAATTAGGTTTTTGGAACTCAGAATTTATTTCAGTCGGTAATTAAATGCATTGTCTTCCCTAAAACATTTAATTCTGATAATGGATGGAGCCTATGTATAATGGATGTGATATAACGGTATTTGATTATTCTTGCTTGGTTGTAACTGACTTGATTAATCTATTTATTCTCTTTGTTATGTACCAGAGAATTGATGACCTGTTTGCAGATCTTCCCCCAGTGTGTGAAGGGTTTGTATTTGTTTGGGAGCTGATTCTGAATTACCCTTGAACTACACTTGACAATATTTTCCCAAACTCTAAGCAACCGGTTTCCAGTACCTTCAAGTGCCCCCCAGTCGATGTCTTGGTTCTCTGGTTTTTGCAGAGCAGGGTATCTGTTAAAGAGGTTGGCGATGAAAGCCAGGTTCAACTTGGGGTTTCCTCGAACAACATCTGTGGCTGTGACAAACTGCCGGCAGCCTAGCCTGTCCGCCTGTTGCAACATGCATTCTGCCCTCTGGATGTCATCCTTCTCCTGCAATAAGAAAGGATGAGGTGGGTCAGGGATCTCCCATGACAAAGCAGGCATGCACAACATGAAAAGAAGTGTGACTCTTCCTAAAATCCTTAGTGCTGATATACACTCAGACATTTATCAACAACAAGTTATCACTTAGATATCTGAACCCTGAACCCAAATAAAAAAGTCACTTAACCTTAGAAGTAATTGAGTTCTTTTGTTTCCATACAGGGCCATCTCAAATGTCTTGTTTTTAAAAAGATTCAGTAGGTTCTACAATATCATCGTCTGTATTAATATTCTTTTCAATGATTACACTTGTATTTTTTTTTTGTTGTACAGACTTCATGAGACTTTGTTTACCAAAAATATTTATTAAATTATAAATTATATGTCTTTACAACTATCTTTCCCTCAGTGAGTTTGTATTTGCAACTCAAATAAATTAAACATAACTTAGTAACACAAGCTATATACTACTGTTAGTTATTATATAATATCGGTTTGGTTTTTGTAGACTTTAGACTGAGAAACACTCACTCAAGATATTAAAGGCCCACTCAAATAGTTCTAGACAATCTCCAGTCATATATAAGCAGATTCTTATTAGAAGATTATAGTTTTATTGAAATATGGCCAACTGTCCTTAAAGCTTTTTTAAAATTTGGTGAAACCACCAATTTTTAGAAAATCAAACTTTAAACTGGAAGTACTTCTTCATGTGATGCTTTATTAGATAACACTATACAGTAAACCTTCCATGTGTTTTGTTTCTCATTCAGAAATTAACTTTTATAATACTAACTCACTGTATTTAATGCCAATGAAATTAAATGAGGCACAAAATGGGTAAGGCAAATTCTCAAGATCAATACTGAAGCGCCAGCAATGTAGGCAAAATAACATTCTAACATTTAGATGCATGTTGTGCCTGCTGTTTTAAGGAGTCTTCTAGGCAATTCTAAGAACTCAGGATCCTCCCCAGTCTTTTTTTCCCCATTACCCTCTCAATAGCGTAGTATGGCAGGATTGTGACTGGGTGAATTCTGGAGTCATCCTTGAATCAAAAACTTCAATCTGTCATATGACCTGGGTCATTTTAACTCAACTCTTACAACTCATAGTTTTTTCATTATTAAAGTGAGAATTTACTTGTACAGACGTCCCATCCACTTCCAGAAATAATATTCAGGTACCTAGAAATGGAAATACTAATACTTCCTGGTGTTTTAGAGCCTGTTAAATGATTGATAGACATCAGTACCTAATATGGTGTATGGTATTTAATTAACATTAGTTTCTTTTTTAATGTTTATTTTCAGATTCAGTTTCCCACAATTATTCTTTAAAACTGTTAACAGCTTTTAACAGTTTTCACAGGGCTTTCTGCAGAGATGCCACTTAAGGGATCCCAGAGTCAGGGCCATGCAGGGATTGGAACTGCCAAGGGGAAGGAAGCATTGCAAACGTGAACCACAACTTGAGATGCAGTCTTACCCTTAGTCCCGACATGTCAATAACAACAGCAGGAATACCTTCTTCATTTCCTTTTGGAGCCACCTGTTCAAGCAGGTGGTAATATGCTTTTGAATCCTGTGAGAAATTAAGGAATTACAATTATAAGATGGCACAGCTTATCACACATTCAGCACACTTTCCCAAAAGCAAACATATTTTATTTCTTATTTGACTATCATTTAAGAATGCAACATAATTAACAAAGCTGGAGTCATTTATTTGAATTTTCTATTTGTCTGTTTACAAATTATATTTGCCTTTCTTTTCAAAAGAAGTATAACAAAACACAAGACATACACAAAAAGCAACTCAAAGAAGCAAATGCTATTCTGTTGTCTTTAGGGGAGAAAATTTATTTACATGTATTAAATTGTATACAGGAAAATATATATACCTTTATATTGCTGTAGAAGTCAGTCAGCTAAGGTTTAATTAAAAAAAAAGTGACAGAAAAAGGAAGCAGAAGTTTAAAGCAGAGTTTAAAAATACATTCAAACGGACAATCAGCAAAAGAAAAAGATACCAAAGACAGAAAATGAAAGCATTAACAAGGAGTCTCTATGTAAAAAGAGAGATATATAATAACAAGTGCATTTAACGTTCACCTACAAGCCAAGAAAAATGGTTAAATTTAGTTAGAGCGGATTGGATCAAGACAGTTAATTCTCATGTTTTCTTAGATTCTGGAGATAGGTTTAATGACAAAAAGAATTCTCAGCATTACAGTTAAAATTATAAATGTATCCCTATTTAATAAAAGCATACATATTTTTCAGTTAATTTATTTAAGTCATTAAAGACATTTTAATTTCTCTTAAAGACTGAAAAAATAACTGTTTCTGTGCTTTAAATCTGGGTAGCAGAGATAAGCTTAGATAAGAGAGAGAATACCAGTCATTGATGTTACACCTGGGAAAATGATTTTCATCTCTTTCCTTTCTACTATCCCCTCCTCAAACTTTTCACTGTAGTTATTTTGAAGACCCTGAAAGTTCCATGCAGGTGTTCGGCACCAATATCAGCCTACCATGTGTTAAGCATCACCTTATTACATCTGTCCCTAGTAAACCTCTCTCGTGCTAGAATGGGCATCCTCCCCACCTTTGCCCACCAGGTGTGATTTAAGGGCATCTCCCGAAGCTGCTGGATGTTCAGACACCCTGTGAAAGTACTTTCCCTGGTTGGGAAATAGCTGCCTCTGAGAACAGCACAAGGCTGTAGGAGCGCTCAGCATGGAGTTCCTGTTCCATGCAGACACTGCCCAAGCCAGAATGGTTACTAGTCTACAGAACACAGTCATTTCGTGGTGGAAAATTAAGTATATTTATGGTTCAGGTCAAGCAGTCTAATGGTGGCTGAAAAGTTTGAAAATTTTGGCTGAAACAATTATAGAGCAGCTGTTCCACACAAAGGGACATAATGCCGCCCTATCCTATTAAACCCTGGTTTGGTCAATGGTGCTGGAAGAATGTCTCAAACAAAAGAAAGCTGTGTAGTCAGAAAAAGGAATTTGACATTATTAGTTAGGTACTAAAGGCTGAGGGACTTTCCATCTAGACGCTTCATTGTAACTGGCCCTGGGCCTGGCAAGACCCTGAGTTCTAATCTAAAAGCCACTGAGGTCACAGCAGGGGAAGCTGTCACTCTAAGAAATATATAAACCTAAGTTCATTATGGGTGTCATGTAAACCTTCCTCTTTGCAGAAAATTTCATTAACTTTTAAGAAAGTGGAAACTGAAATGTTTGTTTGTTTTTTTAATCTTTATTTATGCATATAAAAACTGGGGTGCAGGACAGAGGTGCAGGGGGTGAGAGGATTCACCAGAGATGGAGTGGGAAGCAGAACAGGCAGACTGACTGAAACACTCTGCTGAGGGGAGCAGCAGATATGACAGGAGAGGTCTGCTGTGCCATGTGGGTCCCCTCCCTGGCCAGGCATCGAACTTGTGCTGCAGAGGCTGTGAATAGCTTCACAGTGCTGCACCACCAGGGAAGCCCCTAAAATGTCCTCCTGGTATCCCACACCATCAGCTGCTAGGGACCGCCTTCTGACATTCCTTCCTGCTCCTAAAGCTTCCATCTGTCAAGAACATCAGTAGCTGTTCTTTTTACCTTGAAAACCAGACTACCTGCTTCCCTCAGCCTTTCTCTTTCTGGATCTTTGTGGTAGGGCTGCTTGTATCTTCTACATGCTCTGGGGTAAAGTTTCTTTACAGGGGCTTTCCAGAACCATTATCTTTGTACGAATTACTCTGGTTTCTACAAATGAAAAACTTTCAAGATACCCATGATTTGAGAGAGGCAGTATAGTAAGGAGACCAAGTACATGGCCATAGAGACTGACTGCTGGGTTTGTACCCTGACCCCACTCCCCAGTTATGCGAACTTGAATAAGTTATTTAATTTTCTTTCCTCAGTTCTTATCAGTAAAATGAGAAAATAATCCATATATCACTTAGGTTTGTTGTGTGAGGATTAAAGAGTCAAAAACTTGTACAAAGCAGTCAGAACAGTGTCTAACATGCAGTAGACATCATGCTTGTTAGTCATTAGTGTAATCAGAAGAGCCCTCATTTAATTTTTTCAAGGAAATCCTCATGTCCCCCTTTATAAGCCCAGTGTCTCTCTACTTACAAAGCAGTTGCAGCTCTTGCCCTTCCTTTGTCTCACCCTCACCCCTCCTCTAAATATTGAAACTCCAAGGGAGACTCATCTCCATTTGAAGCTGCTAGTTGGTAAGACTTTGGACAGATCTGTGCGTTGCCAGCCGTAGAGCTGCAAGGGACTCCAGGGAGAAGCTGAAAAGTAGCACCAGTCTCGCTCAAACTACCCTGAGAGCTTCAGAAGTGCCCTGGCCAGTATCTGTGTTTTCTTCATTCCTGCCCCAATTCCTGTCCTTGCTGCAGTAATTTGAACAAACTATACTCTTCCTACCTTGATGTCAGTGCTGAAGTTGCTGATTTTGCCACAGCCTGCATTTTCCAGGTGATAATTAGCCCATCTCAGCAGGAGTTCTTCAGGAGAGAGTTTCATCAGATCCTCCAGGCTCTCCCCCTCTCTCAAAAGAGCAACCAGAACTGAAGAACAAAAACCAAAGAAAAAACAAAAACGGGTTATTTGGGAGAACTAGATATAATTTTAACCAAACTCTGCTGAGAAGCCACGACATTCTTTCTCTGGGATAGAGGTATGTCTAACAGTTCCCATTTTCTAAAAGAGGCGTAAAGTATTATTGTGAGCTTATTTGCTGCTCCCATAATTCAGATGGGGAAGACAAGGCACCAGTGTACCTCGATGTTACAGAAGCCTCTGAATATTGTAGGGGAGCATCACAAATAGCAAAGTTTATTGGCTCTCAATACTCTGTTAGGGCTGCCAAAGCACGTTTCCTGCTGTGATAACATTTTTGCTCCAAGAGATCAATGTTGTAATAATGACAATGTCCTCTTGTCTATTCCCATTGGTGCTTTATATTTCAAATGCTTACCTACATATTTATAGCATCTCAAAAAGTGTAATCAACTCTTTCTCTGTTTTCCCCAGATGAATATTATTTTTTTTTGCTCAGCTAGAGGTTTAGCTGAGATCATTATTTGCAAATCAATATTATACCTTATGAGTTCTAAGTTCCTTATTTCCTTTTTGTCCTTCTCTATATTATGTTTAATATATTGATTTTAAAATGGTACCTCAGGATTCTTCACTGGTTGTGATTTGGACATATAAATAAAAGTATCTACCTATCTATCTACCTATCTATCTGATTAGATTATGTCCATAGAATTTTCTGCAGAGAAGAAGGTTTACATGACACCCATAATGAACTTAGGTTCATATATTTCTTAGGTCTATATATACTGGCAATAGCTATACCTTAAAATTTAAGGTGACATTTTTTAAATGATCCTTATTAACATCTGTCTCTCCTGTCTAAAAAATGAGCTATAATTATTTAAATGCAGCGAGGATGCCAAGAGAAGATAAAAGACTGACAGCTACATGCTTAGTCAAGAACATTGTAACCCCAATCATTTTTTAGAATTTTAGTAAGAAATAAACCAACTTTCTCCTAATCTAGAGTGGTCACTGCAGTGATGTGAATCACTTAAAAAAAAGTAAGTTGAAATTGTCTAATATGTTATAAACGTATCCAAACGCAGAGTAAATTGATAAAAGCTCTTAAGTTTGGAGTTTCAGAGAGCTAGAGTGAGATATGGGTTCTAAAAAAGCATTATTATTAGACTTTGGTCTTAAAAAGCTTTTGTTCAGTCCTCCACTACAGTCTAGTCAGTGTGAACAGAATCTGTTACATTAACACAATAGCCTCAAAGTAACGGTAGTTTCCAAAAACAGAGGATTCTGAGCTTAACTATTCCTGACATTTTCCAGCAACAGCCCGACAAAACATGCATTAATCAAAAGTCACACTACTACTGTATGAGGCTTTACTTGTACCTTCATTTCTGCTGAGTTCGATATCAGCAAACAACCCGATCTTGATGACTTGCCACAAAAGTCCCAGCACCAGGTAAGGCTTTCCCTCTTTTAAGTCCTCAGCTCCTATATTCACCACGTGGCACCCTATGGCTGAGGCAGAGTTCAGAGCCAGGTTCAAATTCTCCTAAAAGACAAAACATATGCAAATTTTTTTCTTGATGCAGACGCTAAATGATGATTACTGATGGGCAGGAGCAAAAATGTTTTCCTACTGGAAGGTCCGCAGGTCTAGAGGCATGTTGTAATTGCATTTTATCAGTGAGTAATTACTGGAAGAGAAAATCCTGAAACCCAGACAGTGGACTTGTGCAGTGAACTCATTCAAACCAGCACCTAGAATTGAAGGCCTGTTCTGGTCAGGATGAAGATCATGTTTTTCCATCTTGCTCTGTGATGGTGCTTACATAGTCAACATCTCTATCAGCCAGAATATAGACGGCACCTTTGAGTTCAGCCATTATCTTGTCACAGTTATCATTAGTAACACATTTGTTGATATAAATCAAGGGCAACATTGAGTAACAGAAAAACTGTTAACTTTTAGATTAGGCACGAGAGGAATGAAAAAGTTACGAATCAAATTCCTGGGAAAGATAGTAGTTTTTACTAGGACTATCCATAATATCTAAGGATTTTAAGTAAAAACACATACAAACATGTTTGTGCACACACATAGGTATAGATTATATGTTCTCCTAACTAGCCACAGTGTATGTAATATAATTCACATAACATTGGAATAGGTCATTGAAATTTCCAGTCTAGAATCTCTATACTACTCTTAGGTCTTCAAAGGAGAAGACAGCAGAGCCAGAGATGTACAGAAGTTGTTTTTTATGACAAATTAAAAACATAACAAAGTACAGTCCAGTGGATTGGAAAGGGATCAAAAGAAAAAGTGGGTTTTTATCCAAGAGTAGAGCTCAAATGATGAGTAAAAAGTACCGTTTCTACTTGTGGCCAAGATTACAAGTAAATTTGACGCTAAGTGCATTCACACATGGTTAATCATCATTCCCATTGTTACCACTTCCCTTTTTAAAAGGGAAGGCCTAGGGTGGCCTAGATCCAAAGAGGACATAATATATTGTTCATGATTTAAGAGGTGAGACGTGGTTTCTGAGCAAGACAATTATGTTAAAATTCTGAAACATAACACAGAAGTACTTTACTTACTACTAGTTAATATTCTAGTTAATCAGCAAGTTGAAGGACTGAAAGCAAGTGGCTGTAACACCACTGTGAAGCTGTCAGAACACTTCCTGTTTCCATCCCCTCTCTTCTTAGAAAGGGGTTCTTATCTTTTCAGCTAAAATGCTGGTATTTGGCTTCAGTTCAAACATAACTTGCTAGGGAAATTTTGAGTTAAAACTTAGCCCGTTTGAATTGTTATTTATAAGTGGCCAGAACAAAGTGGCCAATTGCTAACACTTCATCAGCACACTGCCCTGCTATATTAATATAGACACATAAAGATATATGTCCCTAGATCCCCACAAGTCATGACATCACCAGCCCATAACCCAGGGTTTGGGCTGATGTCTGAAAAAGGCTGCCTCACTAGTCCTTGTGTAGCTAGTTCTAAGCACAATCTTGGATTAAAGTCTAGAAGGAAGACATACCTGAATAGTGAAAGGGGTGAGTTTCTTTTTGTTGATGGTTCTTTCATCAATTGTGTCTGGCACTGAAAGATTGATCATTTTACTGAAAGAGAAATAACTCAGTTTTAAAGATCTGACTGTTAACTGTAGAGCCTAGTATCAACTTAGCATTGGTTTAAACTGTAGTGAATCAAAAAAAAAAGGAAATCTTTAGGTCACTCCCATTTTATTTAAAGAAATGAAGTTAAAAAAAAAATCCAAATGATGAAAAAAAAAAATCAAAGGCTAGTAAATCTGACTGTGACTGTTTCTTTTTCTCAATGAGAAATCAATGTTAACACATTTTCCCAACAATTTTAAGCAACTCCCCACTTTCTGGTTGCTTTTAAAAATTGTATTTCATAAGTTTGTCTTGTATATTTGTGTATGTACATATATTTAATAAAAGGCACTTTACTGCAATGTAGGCCAAACAACTTCAAAGCTATCATCTCGAAAATGTTAAACTAGTTTTAGTTAACTAGAAACTCTGACATGGTGGGGAGGAGGTGTGATTTTAAAAGTATAAGATGCTCCTGCCCCTTACAATGCTTATAGTCAAATCACAGAAACACAATACATGAATGAACATGAACATTCATATGACAGATCAGAGCTGAACATTATAATGGCTCCCAAAGTATTATAAACATTATACTTTAAAAATTCAGTGAAGGGAGAGAATAGTGGGAGTAGGATAGATGAGAAAATTTAATGGTAAGTGGATTTCAATAGGAGGAAAGGATAGGGACGACATTCTCTCATAAATAAAGTAAAAGGCAAAGCCGCCCTTCTAAATTACAAGCAAGAAAGGCGTGTACAGGAAGAGTGGGCATGCTTTGAAGTACTCGGTCATTCATTCATTCAGTGTCCTGGACTGGGTGCCTGAGTCATGGGGGTTTGGGAAGTTAAAATTACATGAGACGAAAACATGAGGTTCCTCAGGTGCCAACCTAAGAAATTTGATTTCTTTTTAAGATTTATTTACTTATGCATACAAGAACTGGGGTACAGGTCAGAAGTGCAGGGGTGAGAGAATTCACCAGAGACAGAGTGGAGAGCAGAACCGGTGGATCTACTGAAATACACTGCTGAGGGGAACAGCAGGCAAGATAGGGGAGGTCTGCCGTACCATGTGGGTCACCTCCCTATCTGGGGATCAAACTCGTACTGCAGTGGCTGCAAATGGCTTCATAGTGCTGCACCCTAACCCCTTGTGCCACCAGGAAGGTCCCAGAAATTTAATATTTTTTTAGTCATTGAACTTACAGAAATGAAATCTCATAGTGAATTCTATTACATAAAATATCAGAACCAGAATTGCTCTGGTCAATGTGAGTGGAGGTGGAGTGGGGGTGAGGCTTTAAGTCTTGCCCACCATCCTTCCTTTCAACTCCGGAGCCCACTTGGCCTTGGGCATTTCAAACCTCCTCACTGACACCATGTCTTACAGTGGCAGAGAAGGTGTTAAAAAGGTATAGAGGCATTTCCAAAGAAACCATCCTGAACCTAGCTGTGACTGACTGGGGAGAACACATTCATCCTTTCCCAGGTGTCCTGGTACAGTTCTATATTTGTATATACCGTTCAAAGGTCCCTTTGTTCAAGGACTTTCCTTGGCTTGCTTCTCTTTATCATGCTGCAATGTACTCTTGTGATAGGCCATGTGAGATGTCGGATGAAGCTAAGTGGCATGTATTCCAAAAAAATTGCTTTTGACTTTGTATTATTATGTCTCTAGCTATATTTATGTTTGTCTGTATTGTCATCCCTCTCCTCTAACCAAGCAGCAGTAGTTTTACATTTCTCATAAGCTGCTTTTGAAATTAGTTTGCTCTCTGAGACCTGCCAAGTAAAGTCCAGAAAAGTATTTCAGGTGCCGCTGAGCACTGAAGGAAGTTGGACTGGGATAAATTTAATAAATTTTCAGCATTCCAGAAAATTCAAGAGACAGCTTTGGAAACCAAAAAAAGAAATGCTATTTACCAAAGGACAATACCATCTCCAACAGCACTGAAGAGATCATTTGTGTTTGGATTCATTGGAATTACATGCCGACAATCAGGGTCATTTTCCAGGGCTTTATTTATCCAGTTGACAAAGGCATACTTCTCTTCCTCTGCAAGTAGATGATTAAAATGATTTTTTGGCAAAATGAAAATAAGATATAATCAAAATTATACACGCGGGTCTTAGGGTCTTCTCATGCCCAGGAAAAACAACACAAGGCTATTTGGTCTATTATCTTATCATTCCACAGTTATTGAAGTGCTATATTACATTCTTACTTCAACTAAAGAATAAATTAAAAAGGAAAAAAAAATTCAGCGGACTTGGGAGCTGTTCACTCCAGGTTGTAAGACATTCAAGTCAGCATGTCTAGAAGACATGTATTTGCAAGTGTATTATATTTAAAGTAAATATATACTTATATCTATGTTTTATATAGATGTAAATATATATAAATAAAATGTAGCATATTTATAAATATACAAGTTAAATATGAATGTGACTGATGCTTATTGAATAAAACTCAGGACTTTGCCTTTAGCCCTGCTGATTTAAATGTGGAATGATCATAAGCAATCCTTGCAATATTGTTGAGCTTCTTTATGTAATTATGGTATAATCATAATTTATACATTCATTATATAACCTTCTTATCAGTAAAGCTGCCAAATGTTGATTTTAAGACTTTTATAAAACCTCAAGTTATGTCTTACAGTCCAACACAGTGCTTCCCAAACCCATGTCATAGGAAACGACAGTGTCCCTCAGAAGAACCTGAGTCACAAAAGTTTGTAAAACCCTGAGCAGCATATTACTGTCTTAAGATTCATTACAAACATCCGGGCCTCCCCGGTGGCGCAGTGGGTTAAGCAACGCACTATGAAGCAAACCGCAGCCACTGCAGCACGAGTTCGATCCCTGCTGCCGGCCAGGGAGGGG
>JAGFMF010011574.1:12480576-12496151 GCA_019455555.1 Galemys pyrenaicus
GCTCTCTGTGGTGAATCCTCTCACCCCCCCCCCAACACCTCTGGCCTGTACCCCAGTGCTTGTACGCATAAATAAATAAATCTTTAAAAAAAAAAAAGATTCATTACAAACATTTACATGGCAAAAGGCTCTGGAAATTTCTGTCTTAAAAAATAAAAGGCTAAATATTGTCTTAGCAATTATAGATAGCATTTAACCATGAATTTATCTTTAAGATCAACTAATGTTTTGAAGAACTCAATATGGGAATTATTGTATTACTGTAGAGTTTGGGCAGTTAGAAGTTTCCATCAAGACTGTTGGATGGCAGTCTTCAGAGTAAACACACAACTCTTCCAAATCAATGAAAACCATTGTTTTTTTGACCGTTCAGCAGGCATTAAGAATAATCATTAAGTTTGTCTGTAAGATTTACAAAGGAATTTTGGAAGCCTTTAATGAATTTTGTAAATGCAGTTAAGATTATTTGATATTGGACCCAACTTAGAGCTAGAACTGCTTTTCCCATTTTGTATACTGGCCCACTTATGCCCAAGAAAATAGGGTTGGGTTCTGTCTTTCTTTACAGTCCTTACATTTTAATAATGATTTTAGAATGTAACCCCAGAAGGCACTTATATTTCCTTTCTATAAGGGTCCCTCTTCCTCTGCCCTTATTTCTCTCCTCACCCCAACACCCTCTCCATCTGCGCTTCCATGTACTAGGCCAACCTACCTGAATAGGAGTGCTGGGTGCCAACACTAGACTGCTCAGAAGTGCCTCCGATCGCACAGATCCCTTCCTTCTTATTAATTGCTTTTCTAAAGGTCTTGGCAACTTCGGTGCTTTTTAGGCCATGAAAAACCTGCAAAATTATAATGTATCTTTAGAGACTCCATCCGTGGTCAAGAAAAGCACAAAGGAAAGAACATGCACTGTTGAAGCAAGGAGGGTGAAAATGTTACAGGGCAGGGAGAGGAGCACTTAGAACCCTTAAGCCTGCCCTTTTTGAATGGGTTTTGCTATTTGCCGCATTAAGACAAACATATAAAGCTTTTAATGGAAAGGAACTTTAATACAACTAGGGTACAAGAAAGAAAGAACAAAGAATATAGTTACTAAGTTAAGCATTTAAAGTTACCCATCTCCTTGAGGGTAAAAGTTTAGCTAAATAGGATTGGCCCAAAGCAAGGCCCAAAAACTTGGCACACATTTAAAGGATTTTTTAGTAGAGACCCATAGAAAAGGGTTAGAAAGAGTTAGACAAATTTGGGAGGAAAAGAGTAAAATTAAAATTAAGATGAAATAAAACAAAAAAAAACATGTAAAAAAACTACTTGCTTTTCAATCTTAAACTAATTAAAACAAATGTAAGTAAAAAACCCGTGGGGAGGTTAACAATAGCAACTTTCATCTTAATTTTAATTTTACTCTTTTCCTCCCAAATTTATCTAACTCTTTCTAACCCTTTTCTTTAAGTTTCTACTAAAAAGTCCTTTAAATGTATAGCAAATTTTTAAACCTTACTTTAAACCAATCCTATTTAACTAAACTTCTACCCTCAAAAAAATAAATAACTTCAAATACTTAACTTAATAACTATATTCTTTATTCTTTCTTTATTGTACCCTAATTGTATTAAAATTCCTTTCCATTAAAAATTTTATATGTTTATCTTAATACAGCAAATAACAAAACCCATTCAAAAAAAGCAAGCCTAAAAATTCTAAAATACTCCTCTCCCTACCCTGTAACAAAAATGTATTGTTATTTTTTAAAATGAACTCAAAGTTCAAGTTTCAAATTCTACTCTGTATTTTGTATCATGCTCACCTTGATAAACCCATCGAAGCTCATCTTCCCATCCTGGTCCAGGTCACCTGTAGCCATAAGGTTTTCTGTAATTTCTCTCACTCTGTAACCAGGCAGAGGCAAGCAAGCAGCCTTGAATAAGTCGTTCAACTCATTGGAGCTGATGTATCCATTGCCATCAGTATCTGCAAGGCAAACAAAAGCTGAGTTTTCAGGGCAAGTTCAGGTAATAGCAGGAAAATAGGTAAGAAAAGAAGATTGGGGATGAGGGGTTAGGGGAAACCACTCAGGAGTCTCAGCCTGAACTGATGCAAGAGTGGGAATCTCACCAGAAGTCTACTGCTATTGGATGTGATTTTCCAATGTGGAAGAGCTGTAAATCCAAACAGAAGTTCTGGGAACAGATTTTGAAGGGATTCTTACAGAAAACTATGGGAAAATGAATCACAGGCTTAGAGATAAAGAATAAGTATGACATAGTAACAAAGGAAACCAAAGAAAGCAGACTAGGTATAAATTGAAGCTCAGGGACCCTTTCCAGTAAAAAGCTACAGTTGGGAAAAGTAATTTTACCATAGAGAAAGGAGTAATTTTCTTGAAGCATATCTTTCTTTTATTTTTATTGAGGTAAAAGCATATCTTTCAAAAATAAGTTCCCTCCAGCTCCTTTAACCAATACTACTTTATTCCTGTCACTTCCACTCTGCATTGAACTGTCCTCAAACTACTCAATAAAGTAGAGAATTTTGCCATTTCTAATCTACTTACCGACTTTGGCAAATGCTTCTCTGAGCTCCATCATTTCTTCATCTGACACTGATCCTCTAGCCATTTTTTATTGCTTTAGACCACAGACCTATAAAGCGGTAGAGGAGAGAACATAAGGAATGATTTTTGAACATTTAAATAGTACAAATATCACGTTAAGAAACATAAAATAGTCCTGTTCTCAACCCTTTAAGGGGCAGTCTCCAAACGGTCCTCACCAATCTCACCCTTCTGCGCTACACAGCGGCTACTTCGTCAGGAGGGGGAGCTCATTCCTGCCCCTTCAGTTTGCCCTGATACTGTAACTGCTTTGAACATTCAGAAAGATGGAGATCATGTCTGGAAATCTCTGCTTCTTTTCTTTTGGAATGTTCACTCTTGTGATACTTCCCTCTTGGAAACTGACTGCCACGCTGTGAGATGCTTGAGCCACATGAAAAAGCCAGTGGAGGAGAAATGGATGCTCTGGTTAACAGTCTCTGCCGTGTTCCCGACCAAGAGCCAACACCAACTGCCAGCCACCCAAGTAGTTATTTGGGACACTCCAGACCTTGTGAGCCCTCGGATGTTCAAAGTCCCAGTCAAGAGCACATAGAGCCTCCCCAGCTGTGTCCAATCAACCAACCATCTCAAGAGAGATGATAAAATGACTATTGTTTTAAGTCACTGAATTTTGGAATAGCTCGTTATACAATATACAATAACAACAAAAACTTTAACTTTTACATAAATGCCTTTTTAGAGCTATTTTTCTGCTCATATTTAAAATGAATATGTTTGCCTAAGCCAACAGATAAATGTTCCCTTCAAAGGGAGTTATTAAGTCTCTAAATATTTAGGGAAGAAGGAAAGGAATTTGACCTCCTTATATTTCATATACGGGAATCTGAGGGACTTTTTAGGAGTTCTCAGAAAGGCTAGTCTTGTTGAAAAAATTGTTTTAGCACTGGAATAGTTTCCTTTTCCCTGTGTATCATTGCTGCTCTCTAGTGGGTAGAAAGAGAATGAAACTGAAATGCATAATAGTCTCCACACTCCCAACTAATCCATTAACACCATGTTGGAAATAAGAGTTCCATTAAAGTTTATGGATTACCTGGTAGGGAGGATTAGTTGGGGTGTGAGTGTGGAGAATGTGATATTTTAACATATAATTATATTTGGGATATTTTAATGAAGATACGAGTTAAAAAATATTTTAAATTTGTTTCCGGATGTTGTTAAACATACTCCTATAGTGCTGAACTTATTCTCAGTGACATCCAAGAACCACACAGAAAAGTGAACAGTTTTAATACTTAAACCTAAAATTCATTACATTCAAATTTGCAAATCCATTATCCACCCACTTACCATGCTGTCACATCAATGTTTCAAATTTTTCTTCCCTCAAGCAACCCTTTGCTAACAGACCTCATATGAAAATAAAAGTGAACAAAGAAAAAGAACACCTCTAAGAAATTCTGGCTGAAAATCGCCAAATGTCCAGTCCCCATGGTTTCCCTACCCCAACTCCTTGTTACCTATTTATTCATTGGTAGGAACTCCCAAAATACACTTTAAAAATTATAGCTTTACATATGTATATATGTATATGTATATATAATATATAATATTAATATACCATATATCATACTGTATATAAAACATATATACCATATAATATACTATGTGATATATACTGTATGTTCTACTGTATATAATATCCTATGTAGAATATAATATACTATTTACAATATATAAATATATCCACATATAAAATAGTATTATATATAGTAATTATATCTATAATTATATGTTTATGTGCACAATTATATATACATATATGCATATGTCCTGCTTTTTATATGTGTATATAGTGTATATATACACATATTATATATAATAATTATATCATATCATATATAATTATATATGTAGTAGTATTATTTCAATTCCTTTAAAATACATTTTATTATCAATAAAACTACTATTTGCCTTATATGTCTAAGGTGTTATTGATCCATTAGGTTCTCTGAAGGAAGGCAAAAACTGTCTTGGGTTTGATTGTATAATAAACAGAATCTCATTACACATCACTATAACCCCAGAGACCATGCTGTCTTCATCACTTTCTTGCCTTTTTCACTTTCCTTCTTTTTTGGGGGTGGGGGGGAATCTGTCTCTGTCTCTTGTTCTATCTCCCACCATTTCTTTCTTCTTTTTTCCTCCATCATGTCTCGTTCTAAAAGCAATTTGAGCTAGGTTACAAAGATATGTCTAAACCTAAGGACTAGACCAATAAAATGGTGTAATCAGTAAGAAGGAGAAATAAGCACTGGTGAGATAAGATGAAGGAGGGGAGAGTATGATACTTCAATTATATGTATACGACCATACATGTGCTTATGACTGTTACAGAATGCATCTCGTGAGAGGAGGAGGAGCATAACAGCACAGGAACGGGCACCATTTCCTCTGCACCCACCTATATGCCACTGCCTTGGACCACAATTTCCTGCATGCCAGGAACCAAACTTCCTGAAAGGGTGGGAAGGAGTGAGATGAATATATAAACTGAGGGTTATAACAGAGGAACTATGTGGAAAAGAGGCACGTAGGTGAGCTACATGAGGAGGTTGCTTCTTGGATCTTCAGAGACAACGGCAGCTGTTATCTTGACCCCCTGGTAGATTATAGGGCACATTTTGAATTTTGGTTCTCTCCTTCTGTCCCAGCTTTCTGAGACTTGCCTAACTTACCCTTGTGATTCTTGCTGGTATATTCCTTGGATTTGTTCTGGTACTTACTGGCCTCAGCTGCCCTGCTTTGGGCTAAGCCTTAGTTTTTCAGTTTGATTGGGAATCTGCTATTTGAAATGCTTTTTTTTTCTTTCTCTCTCTGCTCTTTGAACTTTCACACCAGTTAAAGATCTTTCACACGTGGGTCTCCCTGGTGGTGCCGGGGTTAAAGTCTTAGTGCTATCAAGCTCTTGCCAGCCACTGAAGCCTGAGGTCAATATCACCCTCCCTCCCCCGGGGAGCTGACCCACATGGCCCAGCAGACCTCTCCTGTCTCACCCACTGTTCCTTTTAACAGTGTATCTGCCTGTTCTGCTCCCCACTCTGTGAATCCTCTGGTGTATCCTCTCAACCCCAGCACCTCTGGCCTACACTCCAGTTCTTGTATGCATAAATCAATAAAAATAAATCTTTTAAAAAAAGATCTTTCACTCATTTTTTCTAAGCTGGACACCTACAACAAGCATAATCAATATCTACCTTTAACAGCTTAGGGTTCCTGGTTAACCTTTATCTCACAGTTACAGAAGTAGGCTGACTACCTAGCTCCAAATTCTCTAACAGCTAGTGCAAAAAGGTAAATATGTTACACAATTCACTCAAAATGAGATAAATCAATTTTCGTAGGGCAGCAGAACTGAGGTCTGAAAATAATGACCTTATCTCAGCCTTCCAAAAGAGATACTTATAGAACATAGCAAACACAAGTTTTGTACCTCATATAGTGTCCCTCAACAGAGTGGGAAACAAAAACTCAGAGAAGTAGGTAGGGTACAGATCTCAGACCCCACGGCGAGCTAGAGGAGCAGCCAGGACTGCAGTTCTCAAGTCTTCTCTTGTCTCCATGCTGTCTATTCACAGCTAATGCCTTCACATTCTATTAGGCACTCATTCCATCCACTTATTCCTTTGCTCAGCAATTATTCATTAAGTATCTTTAAAATGTATAGCCCATGGGAGATATAAAAACCCTAGCAGAGAGTCTATCCAGGTGTTCTAGCTTAGGAAGCTTTTGCTTTGATGCTAAGAAGTTGAGTCTTCTGTTGTACTGTTAACACCACTAAATTCTCATGACCAATTTCCTAGGCCCTCCTTTATACCGTCCCTAGTATTTCACATATGCATTAGTAGAAGACACTCCCTCATCATATTTCAACCAGGTCTGCTGGTAAAATCTGGCCCAAAGCTCTAAAGTGGGCTGGTTCTTTTTGTTCTAAGGTTTCTTAGCACTTCTTGGTTCATAGATGCTCACAGGTTCTGAGATAAATTCAGTCATTCAACAGTATTTTATGAATGCCTTCAACAGGCCAAGCAGCGCTCTTCATACCCACACTGACATGTCTATACTGACCTAGTTACCCTGAAAGCACAAAGCAATGTTAAAGGTAAAGAGAATGAACAGGGTCTCTGACTCTAAACTTGGTCCTATTCCATGACATAATGTCTTCAGATCACAGAGCACTGTTAGAAAATGGGATGGAATATGAATAAAGGCAAGGAACAGGACCGCATTATAAGGTTCAAGGGCAGGGCCAAGGAAGAAAGAGAATCTAAAGATTAAGGTATAGTGAAAAATAGAGAAAATATTTTAAGACAAAAATTATATCATCCATTCAAACAATAGATTTAGGAAGGTGGAAGGGAAAGGCTATTTTAAAACCATGTGATTTTAAACTATGGTAAGGTAGGTCAAGATGAAAAGACTTGAGCATATTTTTCAAAAACATTTATACATCTCAACTCGGAGAGGACAAATTGTGAGACAAGCTTTCAAATTTTAAGAACCCCAAGTCAAAACCTTTCAGCGCTAAGAGAAGGGAGTAGTTGAGTTGATCTAAATGGAAGAGTCAACAACCTACGTGCCTGTGACATTGTTGTTTTGAACCCAAACACAAACAGAAATCTAGAGCCTCTCCTACCATCAGAATGAGTACTGAATCCAGAAAACACAATTCAGCTTTTAAAAGCAGAGAAGTCTAAGAAATAACTTCTTACATCTCCCACATTTTAAAGATAAGGGGACTGAAGGTCCGTGGAGATGTCTTGTCTATGTTCAAGTTCTAGAAGCAATGCCAGGCTAGAGTCTGTAAATGCAGTTGCTGGTGAGTGGAGCAGGAAAAGGACTGAGGTACCATTAAAAGGGCCATTAAAGCCCATACTGAGAAGAGCCTTTAACTAATTGAACTGAATCTGCAAATGGTAGCATTTTCACAAAGCAGAGAAGCAGGAAGAGGAGGTAATTAATGTAAAAACATGCAGATCAGACCATTTCAGAATGACATTGCTGGAATTAGAATCAAATACTAGGTACTTTAGTCTATGGATATGGTTGCTTGGAAAAAATATATAGCCATCTTAATTCATGCACATTTAAAGGTATGAGTTATAATAATATTAACAAGATTCAGGAAGATAACTGGCGAGGGTTTCAGTTGGCAAATTACTGGCACCATATAAGCCGTGCAGTCTAGAGAGGTCTCTGCAGTAATAGGATGTGCTGAGCAGTTGGAGCCTGAAAGTAGCTGCGGCAAGTGTGTCCCTCCTAGGGCATGAAAGAGCAGCTTTTTTTTTGGCTCTGCTCTACTCTTCCTGGATGGAGCAAGGTCCTTTTTAATGACTGTACCCTCTAACTAACGATGCCCTGCCGGGAACCATTTTAAAGTCTCTTGTAAATTAGAAGTGATTTTTGGGACACCATTTCTGAATCATTGCCCAAATCATAAATCTAAGATGACATATCTCAAATCATTCATCTAAATTATGCCTGGCTGCTAGGTTTTCTGTGAACACTTAAGTTTATTAAATCAATAGTTATAGAATCCCAGGATATTTAGCCAAAGAAAATACCAGTTGTTCATTTCCATAAGATTACTTTTAAAGTTATAAGATAATCAAATACCCCTCCTCCAAACTGCAAAAGCTACAAAACCTGTTCATTCCTTTAAAGTCAAGTGAGTTTTGAGTCTCTGCTTATAGGAGGCTGGTATTTCCCAGATCAGTAGTGCAAGGGCATTTCTGAGAAAGTCTTCTTATAATAAATGTACCTGACTCAAGTTCTCTGAAGTCTGAATATAGCAACTGTTTGTAGGAGCTTACTATGGTATTACTATAGTAGTGCTGGAGAAATGATAGAAGGAAATAATCTCTCTAAAATTTAAAATAAGTGTAAAAAAGTGTTGACTTTTCTCTGTAAGATTTCATAACTGCAAATGAAAAGCAGTAAGTAAAGGTTTGGAAAAAGGTGGCCCAACCAGAGGGAGATGAGATGGCATGGGCTAGAAGCATTTCTAGAAGGTGGTAGTGCTACGCTGGTCAGTATTTTGATTCAATTTATTCATGCCCAATTATATAACTGCAGGATCAAGGAGGCATCTGTAACCCACAGCATCACATTGCCAAGGGACTCTTTTGAATGTGTCCTACTTTTCCTGCAACTTGACACAGCAGATAAAGTAAAACTGGAAACTCAGGGCCCAAATTCCTAGCTTTACCTCAATCATTTCAGTATGTATTAATCGGGAAATTGTGTAACTTCCAAATACCTCAAGAAGCAATGTGTAATCTAAAACAACATGTAATATAAAACATCATTAATACTGCCACCTTTAGCACTGATTGTAATGACTAAAGGATTGAAATATACACAGGACTCAAAAACAAAATAAAATACCTGTATGTTATTTAAAAAGCCAGCTTGGTAATGTTACATCACATAAGGCAGGAGCTTTGTTTTCATTTAATCTTGTTCCCTTCATTACAAAGTAGACCACTATAGAAGGCCTAACTATGAGTAATCTCCTATATATTCTTGGTATACTATTTCTCTATGGATATGGATATTCTGAACTTTCCCATAAAGGGTGATTCTAAAAATGGGCTTTAAAAATGACTTTGCTGTTAGGAAACCAAATATACAGTAAATATAAATGGCCTGAGAAGCAGATGGCCACTTAAAGAGAACCTTATGAATGCTTTTGGCAAATCAAAGTCTCCTTTAGATTGCCTTTTCTTCCTCTGACCCTTACACTGGTTCTCCTAAGGGATGTCTCAGAGTCTAGCGTTCTCTGTCGTTTCGGATGTAAAGACCAGGAGTGAGGAAGGGCGAGCTATTCACAGAACAAGCTCATCTGCCTTCTTCTCTCACCATCTCAGGCTGAGGAAACTCTCATGGGAAGCCAGCAGTTTACTCCCAACCTGATGCTGCTCTGGGAGCCTCTGTGTTTTGGGTACTTCATGGAGAGGCTTCTGAAGTGCAGCACACCCAGTCTAGCTGTCACCCACTCAGGAGCTCCCATCTCCTCACCTCCTCTCCTCCAGCACAGCCCTGATGCCTCTTGTCACCCAAGCCACCCATGCCATCAAGCATCTGCCGACTAACTGATAGGATGTCAGTTGTACTTTTCATACTAGAAGAATAAGATCCTCATCAATAAATAGGGCAAACCTCTTGCAAGCAAAGAGAATATTCCAGGCTGGAGTTTGGGGGTTCTCACTGCCTTAGTTTCTCTCTCCTTCCCTGGGTTGTAAACAATATTCTTGGTGTTACTGTCTTGAAAACCCCATCTTGACAGCTACCTTCCACTTCACATTCTACCACACTTTTAGAGGCAGATGCACCCCTGCTGAAAGCTTAGGGGGTCCCAGCTACATCTTTTCAAAAAAAGTTGGATATTATTATTGACTTGCTATGATTCCATTATTAGACAATTACCTCAACATTAGATGCCATGCGTTCATTCACTGCATGTGTTCTGGTTGCTGGGCAACAGCATGGGGGTCACAAAAGACTGTGGCTTCATGAAGCCCCCCATTAAATGCCAAGATTCATGTGTGACTTAGAGGCTATACTGCAAAATGGTTAAGAGGAAAGATTTCTGAAGATAGAAACGAATGAGTGAAAAGGCTAAATATAGGACAGCAAAGAAGCATAAAGTCTAGATAAGAGTAAGGGACACACACATTAACACATAAGTTCATAAAAAAAAGTCAATGCCTATGTTAATCCATGCAATAAAATGATTCAGATAATTCCTAGATTTGTATACAACAGAGATCACTGGCAAGGAGTGGAAGAAGGTGCCAAGCTTGCAGTTAAGAGACCTAGACAGATCAGTTTGTGCAACTCCATTTTCCTTTTCTGGGCCTCAGTCTCCTCATCTATAAATTCAAGATGAAGTTCTGTCTGTGTTAGAAGTTCCATAATTCTGTTCACCAGCTGGTACGTGCACGCACAAATTAGAGCAGGGTAAGGGATGTTTGATATGAGCCTAGAAGCAGGGGCAGGGGCCATCAGGAGCGGTGGCTGTGGCCTTGCAGTGCCTTTTCTGCCAGCTGCCTCTTCTGAAGTGGATCCTGCAAGAGAGTAGTCATCTCCCGGCCCCACCTGTGTCCTGCTCTTACCTCAGCAGCAGGTAGCTCTCTGTCCTCACGCCTCCTCCTCACTGACCGAGGCCATATCCACGACTCGGCTGCGGCTGCTCAGCGCAGGCCAGGGAAGTTACCAGCCCAGCCCGCGGGAATGGCTTTCTGGGATGTCACCACAGTCAAGACATTCTGTCTGATCCAGTTCACGCCTAGTTCTAGGCAAGACTGTACGCAAACTGTCCCAGAAAGACAGCCATTTACTATTTTCTTAAAAATATCCAAATAAGGAAACCCTACAACCTCTCTAGTGTCTCATATCCCTACCCTGTAACCTAAATCTTTTCTGATAGGATTAGAGCTTCCTCTCTCTTGGGCTATTCTCAGAGGGAATTACAGAAATTGCTCAATTCACAAAAATTCTGTCACATGCCTCGGTGATTACCACCAAGCTGAAAAATTTTTTTAACCTGTTTGGGCACTTTTTAAAAATATTTAATCGTTTTCTTTGCTATCATTTGGGTTTATGCCAAGTTCCTTAAACGATAAGCATAAGCATAACAATGCAGGGATCTTATCTGACTAGGGTCCTTTTGTAACTAAGGAGTGAAATGACACCTGAGTTAAAGATGTGCCCAGTATCACAATGTTCATTGGGAAAATGGCTGGAACTGAAGCTCAGGTCTCCTGATTTCTCTATTTTTATCTTTATGACAAGTTTTAAACATAAGAGGACAATGCTGTTTGGGGTTCTTTTGTTTTTTTGGGGGGGTCATGCTGTTCTTTAAGAAAAACCTGCTCAACACAAAGCAACTATGATTCCTCCATGATTTCAAATCTTGTGAATATAATTTCATGTACGTTTCCTGTACAAAAAGGAGAATTTAATCCAGATATTGAATAGGCACTATCTAGGACCAGGCTTCAAAAACTATTAGCACCTTACAGATTACAACGACCGAGACTAGGTGAATACCTCCTGCATTAATCTGTATAGTCATTCTTGACTTTGCATTAAGGCCCTCTGCCTTTCCTTGGCAACCAAAATGAAAACAACTCACCCTGAGCACAATGTTCAAAAGACAAAACATTAATCCATAGGTGGAGACAGAGATGACACCCTTGAACTTCTAAAAGCAATCAGCATCGTTTCAGATGTTTCATTGTGATGGCTTTCTGGAGGAACTGGTGGGCCCTCTCTCCTCTGAACTGTGGTGTGCAGGCTGCAGCACCCCTGCTGGTCCTCATCCACCTCTCCCTGCATTATGAGCTCACAAACCATAAACGAGCCACTCAGCAGTGTCTTGGTGGCCAGCATTCAGTAGGTATCAGAAAATGAGTTGTGGACATGAACAAACAAACCCATAAACTGGGGGAACACAGGGCTTGAGAAGTCCAGCACTTTTTGAAGAGTTTAACAATAATATTCTTGAGTGCATACTTACAATGTCTGTCCCACTGAAATACAAATACTTAGAACAAAACGAGTAAGTGATGCTTCAAGTTTATATGAAATCACTTTGTTGAAAAATGGCTTTGATGAGATGGCTTGGGAACTAACGAGAAACAAGTGTCCCTAGGCAGTCTCCAGACTGGACCCGCCCTGCCAGCTGTCAGCAGGTGTCTGTTTGAGGTAGCAGAAGCTGGCAGTGGATTTTTTCATGATGTTTCTGCAAATGCTCCCAGCTACTAGCACTGCTTGGCTGTGGGTCTCTTAACTATAGTAATTTTATAATATAAGAAGCTCATGACAAATAATTAGAAGAAGGTGCTAGAGTTCACGTGAATGTAATCTGCTTATCACTGTGTGGACTATGATTTGTCCTCTGATTATTCTAAGTGCCTGCAACTAAGCAAACTGAGATATTTCATTTCTTTTTCAATAAACATCTACCAAATACCTCCCAATGCCGGTCCTGGATTAGATGCTGGCAACACAAAGATAAGATGCAGTGCTGACCTGTTTAGTAGGGAAAAGACACCAGTCAAATAGAATACAGGAGGACTTTTAAGATCCTTAGGATGGAAGGGGGAAACATCTTCTCTTGGAGAGCCAAATATACCCCACATATCACTTGGATTCCCTCAGATAAGGAGGAGATTGTTTAAAGATCAGCCTTTTCCATGTATCCCCAATGTTACATAGATATGTAAGACAAGTTAATTAAAGACAAAATTTAAAAGGACTCTATGTTAGCTATTATTTAGGGACACTTATTTAATCATTGTGAATTATTTGTCCTAAATTACTTTTTTATTACTAGTCAACGTTTATAAATACATTAAACAAAACTTGGATAAAAATTGTTTCAAAAGATCAGACTTTTCCTTTTCATGTAGGATAATTAACCATATTCTCTCCATAGAAAGTCTATCCATGTTGAAGTCAGAGAAAACAATAGCTAAAGAACAACTGAGAAAACTGGTTAGGCTTTACTAAGTGGTTCATTCCTTAATGCAAAATATTTTATATGCATTTTCACATTTAAGTCTCACCACAACCCTATAGCACATTATATAATTTCCTCTTTACAGAAGAGGAAAGTGAGGTTTCAGTAATTGGTCCATGGCCCAGCACTCCCCCCAGTTCACCAGAGTTCACAGAACCTAGTGGACTTGCTCCATACTTGGCCTCTGCTACAGGTCAACATGGATGCAAGAGAAGAAACCTTCCCCACCACCTCTGGTTATTGGATTTCTGTATATAAAGGTGTTCTCTCTTTGGGGTTACTCAAATCTGATCTCAAGTTAATCAGGGGCACAAACACTTTGACAAGATTTTATTTAGGCCTGTGCCTCTTTCTGGTGTCTTCTGAGAAATTCTAAGTATCTCTTCTTTCCATTTCCTCATTATCTTATAGGAAGCATCAAGAGAGTAAGAACCAGCAGGTTTGATCCTGTCCATTCCCGCTATGTCCTGTCTCTGGTGGACAAACAGAGGCTCCCCATCGCTAGCATCCATGGCCCTGTCATCCACTCACATTTAATGGCGCTCTGGCCTTGTCCTAGGTACCAGTGATGCAAAGAGAAATAGTTTTTGTGGGACACACAGTATTGTGAAGGAAAATGGTTATGCAATCTACACACCACACCAATCTGACACCTTAAAGATATTATTATCAAGGTGCTACAGAAGCACAGAGAAGGAAACACTTTACTCTGCCTGAGAAGGGGAAGATTTCTGGATAAGTTGCAATTGACCACCACATCACATCTTAAAAGTTTTCCAAATACAGAGAATGGAGAAGGGGGCCCCATTTCTCTACATAAGAGAAATGAGCTCTGCAGAGTGACAAGGCAAGCAGGAGCACACAAGGAAGCTGTCAGGAAGCTTCCTTGGGATTGAGTACTCCATGGAGTAGTCCATGGAGCCTACTTTACATCTTCGCTCTGTCGGTCAGGAGAGGAGATTAAGTTTGTCTTTGTGTTTCAAGAATGGCAGCAGGTCCTGGGATTGTCCAGGGATGCAGAAGAAAGGTCAGGGAGGTGCTAATGTGGTCCCCTTCTTCACTAGCTCTTGTTCCAGAAGAAAAAACTTGGCGAACTAGGCTCTCCTTGTTATCTTCAGTCACAGTGCTTATTGCACTCACCTCAGGTAACACAAGTACTACTTAGCCTCCACAAATTGATTCTGCCTGTAAGTCATTTCAGTTTGTTTGAACATACATGGCTTCCTCTTTGTGTCACCAGTTCCTAATAACTCTGAAGTAAGGAGGAAACAGGACATGTTAGACATGGGAATATGGGGGCCCTGAAAGTGAAGTTATTCCCCAAAGTCTCAACATGAGTCAGTGACAAGCTCAAAAAAAAGAGAAGTGGGTCCTCCAAAATCTTAGTTGGTCTAATCAAGCTATGAGAAAACACAAGCCAATTGTCACTTAAACAAGCTAGGGTTTTTGTTTTGTTTTGTTTTTTAAAACCATTCAGTAGTCCATGGGGCCTACTTTACTTAGCTGTGTGGGTCAGAAGAGGAGAAGAAAAAGTTTGTCTCTGTTTCAAAAATGGCAGGAAATCCTTAGTTTACAGCTTTACTTCACCTGTGCTAGAACCCAGCTCACCTTTTCCTCAGTTTTAGGTCAGTATTAAAGGCTTCTTTTTTTAAAGATCTATTTAGTTATACATATAACATATATATGGGATACTGGCCAGAGATGTGGGGGTGGGGTGGGAGGGCAGGGTGAGAGGAGTCACCAGAGAGAGCAGGGAGCAGAACAGGCGTATTGACTGAAATACACTACTGAGGGGAGCAGCAGGTGAGACAGGAGAGGTCTGCTGCACCACGTGGGTTAGCACCCTGGCCAGGGACCAAACTTGTGCTATGGTGGCTGCAGATAGCTTCATTATGCTGTGCCTTAACCCCTTGCACCACCAGGGAGGCCCCAACATTGAAGGCATTTTAGGAATCCCACCAATGCTAATGATCTTACTTTCCTTTATGAAATTAAGCTACACACACACTGAAGAACGAACTAGGAAACAATGTTGTATGATAAAAAGGTGCTGGATTAGGCCTCCCTGTTGGCACAAGGGGTTGAGTTCCACACTGTGGAACTTCTGCGGCCACTGCAGGCACAAGTTCAATGCCTGGCCAAAGGACCCACGTGGCAGAGCAGACCTCTTCTGCCTCGCCCACTGCTCCCCTCAGCAGTATATTTCAGTCGATCTGCCTGTTCTGATCCCCACTCTGTCTCTAGTGAATCCTCTCACCCGCCCTGCGCCTCTGGCCTGTAACCCAGCTCTTGCATGCATAAATAAAAAATAAATTTAAAAAAAGAGGGCCTCCCCTGGTGGCGCAGTGGGTTAAGCAACGCACTACAAAGCAAATCGCAGCCACTGCAGCACGAGTTTGATCCCTGCTGCCGGCCAGGGTGGGG
>JAGFMF010011574.1:12496201-12528830 GCA_019455555.1 Galemys pyrenaicus
CCCGCTCTCTGTGGTGAATCCTCTCACCCCCCCACACCTCTGGCCTGTGCCCCAGTGCTTGTATGCATAAATAAATAAATCTTTAAAAAAATAAAAAATAAAAAAAGAGGCTGGATTTTTTTGGCACAATTGAAGCTTGCTATATTTTTTGTACATGTTATTTAAATTTCCTTAGTCTCAGTTTCTTCATATGTAAAAGGAAGGTATTAATAATGTAACCACATAGGATTCTATTAGGATTAAGTGAGACAAAGTGTTTAAAGTGCATACAACAGTGCTTGGTAAAGGAAGGAAGGAAGTGAAGGAGAGAGGGAGGAAACACACAAAGATGGAAAGCTAAAAAAAAAACTAAAAAATTTATAAAGTTATCTTGGGATACAAACCCAATTTTCACTATAAATTGTATGAAATATTTTGGAACCACTTAAAATCCACAATTGTTTGTATGTATACAATGTGGGTGGTTGGGTGTATGTGTACTTTTGTGCTCTATCTTTAAATGCTAAATTGGCTTGTTTTGACTTTTGTACTACCTCTTCATCCAGAATACTTCATGGTTTCAAAGGTGTTTTAGAGGACCATGGCTATTGCTGGAAGCGAATCTGCTCAGCGAAATAAGTCAGAAGACAAAAGAAAAATACTGGATGGTTTCCCTCCTAGGAGGACTATAAGGGAACCAAATAAGGATCAAGGAAAATAGTAACAACAACAACATCAATAATAATAATAAACAGAACAAAAACAAAAAGACAAGGACAAATTGGGGACACTTGGTAGGGAGGAGGAGGGAGAGGGCTGAGGGCAGAGAAGAGCACAAGGGACTGAGGTGATGGTGCCCTGATGAAATGGTGATGGGGAATCCATGGGGATTACAATTGATGTCAAATATATAGAGAGAAAGAAAAAAAACACAAAGGTGTTTCAGGACTGGTTGATGAGATCAACTACACGTCAACAGCATTGGCACTGGCTGATTTCATATTGAGGGGTCAAGGGACTCTTGGGTTAGCCTTGTCTGGAAAGTACCTTCTAACAGTTGAGGAAGTGGCCAAAGTCAGAAAAGGCACAATGATCCTGAGAAAAGCATAAACACACCCATGAGACATGATAAGGGATCTTGGGTATCTGTGAAATGATGATGTGGCTACAGGCTGTACCAGTGCCTGGGGCAGATTCTGTTCTTACTTTCCTGCCCTCCCACTCCCTAATTTTCCGGGCATATTTTTTCAAACTACAATAGTGTAGTTCGAACTGAAAAATCACTGAGACATTATATAGAAGACATTTGTATATTAGTAATGGAAATAAATGTCTCTTTATTTTAGTAAAGTGAATTTATTTTCAATAGAGTGCTTGGAGTTGTTCTTTAAGAATCTCCAATGACAAGCTCATTTCCAGAAAAAATAAAGCGAGAAGTTACAGATACACTGAGGCAGTAAATTTGCATTTCTCTGATGTGCTATAATCTTCATTTTGTTAGAAGTCACAACTTGGCTGACAGCTACTGACTAATAACTAATACAGTGGGGTACATACTATAACACTTCTTTTGTGAAAAGTTTAAATAGCTATATAGCTTAGCCTAATACCTTCATAACTGTGATTTTAGAACTTTGTGTCATAAAATCCTTAAGCATTTACTTATTTTGGGGGGAATATGTTTGGTATACCAGCTGACTCATTAAAAATAGAGTTGGGATCTCTTATAGAAAATGTGCCATAAGGAATAATCACCCAATACTCAATCTCAGAAAAGAATGCTTAGATGTACTATTAGAAAACAACTAGTGAATTCAGAAGATTCAATGCTAGTTTAAACAGCCAGGGTCTGTATCTTTAAGAAACTGTGAATATAAAAGGAAAAAGAGGTAAGGACTGAATCCTGATATTTTTACTGACTCTGATTCTGACTTACCTCTCCCTGAACCTCAGTGTGGTCATCTGCTATAAGAAGATAATAACATCAACCTTTTACAGACTTTGTGGAAATACATGAAAAACTATATGTCGAGTGCTTAATATGATAGCTAGCCAAGAGCAAGGGCTCACCAAATCAATAGTGATAGCAAGTATAGTAAAACAGAATATGCATATAGATTGATAAAATGGGGAAATGGAGGGGAAAGGAAACCCAAGAAGAGACCTAGGAAATTCATTATACTTCCCCTGTATTTTATAAAGAAATTTCATTTCATGCAAATTAAAGCCACAATGAGACACCACATTCTAACAACAGTAAGATTGGCACATATTAAAAAAACTAGCGACTGTAAATGTTGGCGAGGATGTGGTGAAAAAGGAACCCTCCTTCATGGTGGTGGGAGAGCAAACTGGTTCAACCACTATTGAGAGCCATATGGAGGCTCCTCAGTCTACCAAAAATGGAGCTACATATGACCCAGTGATCCCGCTCCTAGGGATTTACCCAAAGGACACAAAAACATTAACTCAAAAGAATACATACACCCCTATATTAATTGCAGCATTATTTATAACTGGTAAGACTTGGAATCAACTCAAATGCCCAACAAGAGATGACTGGATGTGGTACATATACACAATGGAATATTATTCAGCAATCAAAAAAGATAAACCAGAGACATGCATAGAAATAAATGGAGCTTGAAGGGATTATGATCAGTGAAATAAGCCAGAAGGAAAAAGGAAAATACCAGATGGTCTCACTCAGAGGAGGAATATAGGTGAATAAGAAAAATAACAATAAGATCAACAACAACAACAAAACCATAACTAAACAAAACAAGAATGAATAGACAACTACAATCAGAGACATCAGGGAAGGAAGGGGAAGGGCCTGGGATCAGGGCGGGCATGGGAGGAGCACAAGGGATTAGGGGGATGGTGCACAGGTGAACTGGTGATGGAAACCCTAAGGGGACTACACCATTAAAAGCAAGCGAGTGTTATAAGAAAAATAGATTCATAAATTAATAAAAAAGAAATTGCATTTTCGAAGACTTAAGTGACTTGCTTAGGCTCCACATTTAGTAAAAAGCTCAAATATGAACCCTAATTTGCCTCCAGATTTGCTCTGTCTTCTTTGTGAGAACTGCTTGCTTCCTGCACAGGAAATACAGACCATCAGACTGGTGAATTTTAAAAAACTGATCTCATATATAACACTGGAGGAAGAACTGAAACACTGAAAATGCAATGAGCAGCAGAGTAGGTGTTGGGCAAAGGAAAAAATTGTGTGATTAAGAGATTACGTAAGAGTCACAATGGGCTTTCTCTGTAATCATAGGAAAGAAACAGAAAATTGGTGATATTATGGATGAACAATTCCAACTTGAAAGACATGGTAAAGGAAAAACTGGATACGTCCTTAAAGGATCCAATAATATTTAATCTTTCCAATGGGGAGAAAATTAATGTTTATAAGGATTGGGAATGTCAGGGGAAGTTTATTTCACATTTGTGATATGAAGAAAGGGAGCTCAACCATGCAAAATGGCATGCAGATTCATAATTTTTCTCTTTTTTATTTTGTACCTATTACTTACTTTTCTCCATGGATACTCCACTATTTCTATTTTTTCCTCAGCTGGCCCTCCTGGGGAAGGTAAAGGGAGCCTGCCATGACACAGGACCAACATTTTAAAATGTTACACTTGGGTTTAACAAACATGGGATCTAATTCTAAATCTTGCCAGTGGAATGCCAAAGGGAAGGAGCAACAAAGCAAACAAAGGGAAGATGAACATCTAACTAGGAGGTATCTTCTTAAAACTTCAAAATGAAAACAACATGAATCATTTTATCCAAAGACATTTAAGTGCTTTACTTCCTTCATACTTTTCAATTCAGAGGCTAGATACATTTGAGGGCTCAAAAGGCAGGTATCATTGAAGTGAAAAGTAATTATCCCACAAGTTCATTTCCTTCTTGAAAGTGCAACCAACTAAAAGAGGAAAACAAATTAACTGGGCAATTACAATTCACTTGCATAAATAATTTGCCAGCAGATTTTGGTGTCTTGGCTTTTCTGCCTGTGGAGAACATAATCTCCATTTCAGCTCAGTGTGTGTGTGAAAGAGAGAGAGAGAGAGAGAGAGAGAGAGAGAGAGAGAGAGAGAGAGAGAGATCCTCCCTCTGATGCTGTATTAAAACAAGAATCAATGCTGCGACCACAGAATTGTGACTTTGCTTGTTCCTCAATTTAACATCTTAGCTTTTCCTTCCGTCCAAAAGAACAATCATATTTGAGAAACTTGTAAGTGGGGCTGACATAGTCATCGAGTTGAGCAAAAGTTATTTTAACTCAGCAAGTGGGTCACTTTCTTACCTTCTTTCTTTGGCTCACTATTAAAACAATTTCACTTTTTCAGTTTTTATGACATCTATATTTGGCCATTACTAGATCATTATAAATATATGTGCTTGAATATAAACATTATTATTTATTTGTGTCCTTTAGCCACAACACTTAGATGGCATTTAACTTAAAGTATCCTAACCTAAGACTGAGAATGTTTCAGAGCTTTTGAAGATAGAGCTCATTTGGACACAGGCCAAAGACCTGTCAATTGGTAAAAATCAAATACTCAGTCAAATGATGAGAGAGGCTAAGAAGATACTGATGATGGTGATAGTCTGTTAAATAAAAATGATTATAATGTAGGTGCATTTATTCAGAATAAATTATGATTTGTTAGGTGCAAGTAAGGACCTTCGTACAAATAAGCACCATGATCTGTTGCCTATTTATTTCGGGAGGCTTCCCTGGAATTGGGCAGGTACTGCAAAACTGATTCACTTGTATAACATTAAAGTAATAAAATATGAAGCTAACACCAATAACTATCTTACAGGACTCTTATGATGCATTTATATGGCTAATATGCTTAGAAAGATACCCATTTCAAGGTGAGAAGTATATAAATATAGGTGGTATTATTAGGGTGATAAATTGAACTCCCCTCCCTGGCTGCTTGAAGTATTTTACAAGATAGATTGTTGAAATTACTGGGAACAATGATGTAATCCCTGCAGTTGGCAAACCAAAGCAACAGGAACAGTCTATAGTATGAGGAAGTTAAGTCAGGAGGGAACTGAAGAGATGCCATCTGTGGAGCCCAATACTTATGGCAGCTGTAGGAAGATGACCCTAGAAGATGAACGTCTAACTAGGAAGGGATGTCTTAAAACTTCAAAATTAAAACAACATGAACATGAAGAGTTTGACTGAAGAAGTATATTACCACCTGGCAAATTAGGGACACTTAAAACTCTTGAAACTGGCTGACACTGATTACTTTAGCAGAACTCTAATTCTGATTTTTGTTTCTGTGTGGTTCAACACGCAGATGGAATTGTATCATTTTATTTGATGATAGCTGCAAGATAAGAATATTTTTTATAAATTTATCAAAGTATAATCTTATGAGAAATTTTAATTTTGTTTTACTTAAACTTGCGAACTTGCCTGTACACAGAGAAAGGCCTTTATTCTTTAGGTAACAAAAAGTTGACTTGAGAATTTTCTGAGAACAATCCAAAGTGACCAAGTAAAAGTTAATGATATCTATTCCAATGTTCTTTATCATCAAAGAAGCCTGATATCAAATAAGGGTAGCTATATCTTAGCTCAATGTATGTATTTAGATTAAAATAATGAAGTTATAATTTTGCTTGTTTGCTCTGGTCACTTGGTAATTCCTTAAATTATTTGAAGTCAACATACATTTACTTTCTTTGAAACTAAAATGAAGACTAGTACATTGGCAAAAAGACATGGCTTTTTTTGCACTTAAAATGCAAAATATTTTTCAAGGCAGTCACTGGAGAAACTCAGCAAATATTAAGTTGTGAGATCCACAAAGACTCCCATCCATATCTAAGGAACTGTGAACAAATACTTGTGACAAGTTTTCGATTCAATAAATATATTAGCACTTACGATATGCCAGTAGAGCTAGGCATTTAAGTAAGGACCTGAAACTTTATGACTGCTGTTCTTACCCTATGATCAAAGTACTAAAAAATATAGAGAGGAAACAATGAGGGCCAGGAGGTGGGGGTAGGGACCAACAGAAGAGACCGCCAACAGAATATGTTTCTTGAGAGAAGCCTTGAAAAGGAACTAGATGTCTTACAAATAAAGAAAAAAGAAATTAGAGCAAATGACAGAGAAAAAGAAGTGAAAGATCATATGGAACTTTCTGGTGGCTTGTGGTCTAGTGCACTAAATGTGGGTAACAGGGGCGGTAAAGGATGGGGGATGGCTAGAAAGAAGGAAGTAACAAGAAACGAGGTTGGGGAAGTGGTTGAGGCAAATTTGTGAAGGCACAGAATTCTTTAGTTAAATTATGCATTAATTAAAAGAAAATACTGCTGGTGAAGTATGGAAATTAGACTTTTGGTGGCAAATATAATGTAGTATATATAGATGTTTATTTATAAAGCTGTATGTCTGAAACCAGTATGTCATAAACCAATATTACTTTAACAAAAGAATGTTTAAAACAATCCTTCAACTTACATGAAAATTTCAATGGTAGTTCATTTACAAAAATAAAATTGTTTCTGGGTTTATTATAAATAAAAGATCTTACTATAAATAAGATCTTATTATAAATTAGATCTCCTTAGCTTCAGTAATGAAAGGCTACATAAAATCAACATACATCTGAGAAAGTCTACTGGTTTGGAAGAGAGGCTCTGAAGCAGACAAGATCCTTATAGAGAGGACTTATGGAGCCTGAAATCCAACCTCTCCTGGCTGGTGACCTTGGATGAGTTCCAACAATGATCTAAGTCCACTACTCAGGTAGTTGAGAGGATTAAATGAGGTGATGTCTGAAGAGCAGTTGTATATAGTATATAGTTGTAGATACTAAGCGTTAAGATTACTTTTCCTTTCTTCTCTAATTTAAATAGATATATTTGAATGAGATTTTACTGTTGGTTTCCTCATCCCACAAAGAGTTCAGAGAAAAACTTACAACTGAAGTTAAAACACTGAAATTATTTTCCAAATTATAGATTTTCCCAAAGCATAACTGATGTAGGAGACAACATTTAATGTGACCAAGGAGAGCAGCCCTGAAGCCAATGAAATATTCCTCTTAGCATAACTCCTTCCACCACCACAGCAGTGTTTGTTGGGAGGGACCCAGAAGATCTTCCCTGATATTAATGGGGATGAGCTAAAATGAAGAGGAGTAGATGGATACAAGATCCAACTCACCAGGAGGATATTTTACAATCTAAATTGGATTTCAATCAAAGACATTTTTTACACGTTGAATCTATCTTTTCATGTTCTTTCTTTTCTCTCTCCATATAAGGAAAATATACACATTCCTATGCACCTAATTTATTTATTCTAATTAATAAGTTTTACTTAAAATAAGATAAAGCATATTTTTAATTTGTTGTTTTTTGGACTTCAAATCTTCCTCCCCCAGTTCCACATTTTTTTCCTAATTTAAAATTATTCAGGTGAATGTATAAAACAATACTGTGGCAACACTTTACAACTTCTAGATATCCACATTTTAGGTAAACAGTAATTACATTCAAATTTGTCTGTGCACAATTCTTTAAATAATTTTATTTAATAGAAATTAATTATGATGGATATATGTTTAAAAAAGTATGTGTGGATAACCCCTTTTACTTAATAACATTTTTTTAAAAGAAGCTGTCCTGAAGAAGTAATTCCAGAAAATAAGTTGCTATCCTAGATTAAGAAAAATTGGGTTTTGATAAATATGTCAATTTTTAATTTTTAGTACAAGTGGTTTTTATGGTTATCATTTGTCAATGGTTCTTGATATTGCTGGATAATGGTAGCTAAATAAAGGTTGATACTACAAGATCCAAAGTCTATGTTTCAACAAAGTTTCTGGAATAAATGCCCCATATAAACTTGAAAAGAATATCTATTGCAGACAGAAACCATTCATCCAGAAAATAGTGGTCATTTGTATGGTCATAAGCATAACAAATAGTTCAGACAATTCTGCAAAAACAATACAATTAACCAACACAAACTGCTTTTATTTTTAGAGCACAAATGGAGAGGAGGTAGCCGCTAATTCCATGTGGTTATTAAGCACACACTGTAAAAACCCTTGGCGCCAAAATCAATTAAATAACCAGTATCACACTCAGTAACATTAGACTCAAGATGTTAATACATCCACTAAAATACTGTAAAGAAGATTTTTTTAGAAAAACAGAACCACAGGAACTAAAATTAAACTATTCCCATTAGGCCAATGAACAAAACAGTCTAAATGATCAATATGTACTTTCCTGGACATTGTAAACTAGATAAAATCACAGTAAATAGCCTTCCTGAAATAGTGTGATAGAAATAAATCAGAACAAGTTTGTTTGTTTTTAAAGGAAAACAATCCTGGGATAGAGTGACAACTGTAGAAAACTGGAGAAGAACCCTCCAGAGAGCCAACGGTCCCCCTGGGTGGCCTCCCAAGGCAGTTGGAACCATGCTGGGTGGCTCCGTGGTGGCATGGGCTCTCGCACACACGGCTCTGGAGACAGGTGCCCAGATCTCTGCCTCCTGAAGGCAAAATACACAGTCCGTACAAACTGCGCTGCCTAACCAGCCAAGTTAGGCAAAGTTAAGCCGGAAATAACAAAAAGACAAAAGAAGAGTTACCTTGTGGGAAAGCTGTCCTTAGCGATATTGGTACTGGTGTATGACCAGAAAACCCTTCTGTCTGGTCTGTCTGATCTGCAGAACTTTGTGTGGTCACAAAGCAGGAAGTGACTCGAATGACAAATCGTCAGCCAAGAAAAGAAATAGATTTTGTCTTTATAAGGACATTTTACTTAACTCCTTTTTTTCATGACCCCTCCCTGGCAAAAAGCACCTGACGGAACAGGTCATGGTGCAATTCACAAACTTGTTAGCTCTTCCTCCTTTGATGCACTTTTCTATGTCCTTCTTTTACCCTCTAGCTTAGGTTCTGGGTTACTTAAACCCATCTGAGTTCAGATAACAAGGTGTGAGCTTGGCTTCTTACTCTGACCCCAGTTGCAAATGCAAATCCAAGGAGCCTTGATACTTACAGCAAAAAAAACCCAAAAAAAAACCCCCAAATTATTCATTTTCAGAGAAGGAGCAGAGGAAAAGATGGCATACACCTGAAGCAAACTAAAAGGGATTTCCTTGGGAAAGCCCCACCCCAGCTGAAACCAAACCTCTCTCAAGAGTCCCCTAACAATGATCTTATTGGTGCAAACAAAACTGCCTGCAAAGGAAGATCACTATATTATTTACTCATTCTTTTATTTATAGAACACCTATGTGCTAGGGATCTCTTTAACCCAATTAAAGATTTCAATTATTTAGACATTTCCTATAACGAGTACCAGTGGATCACACAGGCAGCTGTTGTAGTTAAACAGAAGACTAGCTTCCTTTACACAGGGAAGATTTTTTTTTTATTACACATTTTATGAAATTAGCAAGAAACAAATGCTCAATTGTATGCCCCAAATTCAGGTACTTGTTATGAGGGCAAATTCTCATGTTCACAGGTAAGCACTTATGGGGTAATAGTGGTTGGGAAGATTGTGTGACACTCTGAGGAATGTTGAGTGACAATGAATAGTCTGCATCTCCCAAGACTGTGAAGCACCAGCCATCAGCCTACTGTTGAGGAAGGAAAACACACAGCTGTGTGCCAGGGCAGATGGTAAACGAAAGCTGCCTGATGATTCTCTTTGCTTCTGTACTTAGGACCTGGGTCCCTGCCAGTGGGCAGCAGTACTCAGACTGGTTGAAGAATTGCTCTTCTACTTCTTTTGCTTTTTTTTGATTTCTCTTCTAGAAAGTTCCTGCTTCAGACCTCAAATGTTGACACCAAGTGTTCTAGCTTATCTTGCTCCCTTACCAGTAGTATGGCAACTGCTTGGTGAGAAGCCCATAAGGGGCATCTTAAGAAAGAGGGGAGGCAGAGGAATGGAAAGAGGTGCCCAGAAATTCAGTTCATTTGAGAAGTGACTCACCAAAAAAAAAAAAAAAAAAAAAAGGGCCTTTCTGGTGGCGCAGTGGGTTGAGCAACGCACTGTGAAGCAGACCGCAGCCACTGCAGCACAAGTTCAATCCCTGCTGCTGGCCAGGGAGGGGACCCACATGGCGCAGCAGACCTCTCCTGCCTTGCCTGCTGCTGCCCTCAGCAGTGTGTTTCGGTCGGTCTGCCTGTTCTGCTCCCCACTCTGTCTGGTGAATCCTCTCACCTCCCACGACTCTGGCCTGTGCCTGAGCTCTTGTATGCATGGATGAATAAATCTTTAAAAAAAATGAAAAATAAAAATAAAAAAACCCTATCAATCCTCTTGACTCCTTACGGAAGTTTGAAGGAGTGAATCAGACCCCATTTTCTCCATTGCATAAATGACTCCCAGGTAATTGTGAAGGTTTTCCAGAAGCACTTCAACTCTTTTCAAGACTCTAGATACACACCTCTGTATGTGACAAGTTGGCCAAATGCTAGTCTTTTCCACTCTGGCGAAAATAATCATTATTCAAATCCTTCACCAGATCTCACAGTGTTCTTTTTGGTCTTAAGGGTGAAAATATGAGAGATGATTGTGAATGTCTCTAATATGATTTTGCATCTCTGTGGTTTTAGGAGGAAATGAAGGTGTAGCAGAAAGCCTTCATAAAGGGGAACAGAGATAAAACTCATTCTCATGGTAACAGCAGCAGTCAGTATTACTGGTGCCTTAGTACTGGAAGAATCTATAAAGAGGAACAAAATACACTTGAGCATTGGTTCACTAAGTGAGTACCTGTATGTAGGCCCTGGTGAGTCAGGAATGAATAAGAGGGGGTCACAGCTCTCAGGGAGTATAAGTAAAAATAATGCCACCTACCGTGAAGGAGGTTAAAAAAAGGCAGTGAAACACTGAGGCAGATGCAGATGTAAGCAGAGCTGTCATTGAAGATAATGAAACATGCCTACAGCTAATTCAGGATTCTAGACAACGGTTAAATTCTAGAAGATGAAAGTCGTTGAATTGTGCTACTTACAATCACCTAGTTGAAGGATTCTCTACTCCACACTGATAATTTAAGGCTGGGTTCCACGTCAGCCACCCACCACCATTTCACCCACATCCTGGACTACTCCCTTCATCATCTCTTTATCTGCTGTTCAGTAAGTAGCATAAGTCTACCCAGAAAACTGTTTTAGGTGTAGATGACAGTTGTTTTTTTTTTTTTTTTTTTTTTTTAAGAAGAGCATTTCAGGGCCTCCCTGGTGGTGCAGTGGATTTTTTTTAAGCAATAATGCACTATGAAGCAAACCACAGTCACTGCACCACGAATTCAATCCCTGCCTCAGGCCAAGGGAGGGGACCCACATGGTGCAGCAGACCTCTCCTGCCTCTCCCACTGCTCCACTCAGCAATGTGTGTTTCAGTCTGCCTGTTCTGCTCCCCACTCTGTCTCTGGTGGATCCTCTCACTGCCCACATCTCTGGCCTGTATCCCAGTTCTTGTATGCATAAATAAATAAATCTTTTTTTTTTTAAAAAAAAGAGCATTTCATTGTCAGGGTTTAGAAATGCTTGTACATCATGATAGTAAATAGAAGATTGACTTTTTGTTCACTTATTCCATGATTCAGTTCACAAGTCTTTTAATATTAATAGCTGGCTAGATTCTCCATATACATCATTTCACTTATTATTCACAGTAACTCCATGAACTAGTTTTTTCCCTACAATTGTTTGATAATGGTTTTATTAAGATATGCCTCACATACGATAAAACTCACCATATAAAAGTGAAGTGTAGTGGTTTTTAGCAATTGGGCAGCCACCACACACTATTTATTCCATAATACTTCCATCACCCTCAATAAAAACCCTGTGACTATCACCCCCACATCTCAACCCCCCAGCCATTAATCTATTTTTTTAAATCTCCGTAGGTTGTCTCTTCTGGACATTTCACATAAACGCAATCATGCAGTGTATAGTCTTTTGTGACAAGTTTCTTTTACTTAGTATGCAGGCCCAAGTTGGAGCATGTAACAGCACTTCATTTTTATCTATAGATTGATTACCTAGATGGACCTCATTTTATTTATCCATTCATTAGGTATAGAAGTTTGAGTAATTTTAACTTTTTGGATAGTATAGATGCTTGATAAACAATTGTGTATGTTTTTGTATGGACATGTTTTATTTATTTAAACCAAGTTATTTCTTTTCCTATTGTTGAATTTCATCATTTTTTTCTTCTTCCCCACCACTATACCTTATATCCCTTTAACCATTTCTCCCTCCCCCACAGAAGCCTTTTTATTAGTGTTGCTAGTTTTTAATAACTAGTGAAATCACTCACTATATAAATGTCCAATATTTGTCTTTACCGTTCTGATTTACTTTGCTATAAATAATTCACTCAAACTCTTACCATTTTGCTGTAAATGGCAACATTTACACTTTCCTTGTGACTGACAATATTCCTTTGTATGGATTGACCACATTTTCTTAATTCAATTCTCTATCAGTGGACACTACGGCTATTTCCATGTCTAAGACATTATAAACAGTGCTGCAACAATATTGTAAAGCATGTAATTTTTAATGGTTTCACTTTTTTGATAAATGTCCCACAATGGGATTGCTGGGTCATACAGTATTTGCATTTGCATTTTTGAAAGGTAATTCTTACCAACAGTAGGGTTCCTCTTTCTCTGCATCCTCTCTATTACTTGTTATTGAGCGTATTTTTAATATGTGTTATTTTCATAGGATGAGATGTTATCTCGTGATTTTTGACTTATAGCTCCCTTATTAAAAGTGATAATAAACATTTTTCCATGTATCTATAAGCCTTCTGGATATGTTTTTTAATAAATTGTTCAGATCCTCTGCCCATATATTAATTGGGTATTTTATTGTTAAATTCAGTAAGATTTTTTGGTATTTCTTGGGTATTAACTCTTGGTACAGCAATGTATGAATTAACCCCTTGGTATATTCTTAAATGTATAATTATACACGTATATTCTTAAAAGAATATTCCACCCTTTTAGTAGGGTATCTTTATAAATTACATATTTATATATTCCTTACTGTGTAAAGTTTTTAAGTTTGGATGATCTCAATTGTTTACTTTTGCTTTTATTTTCTTTGTTGCAAGGGTTAAATTTCCAAAAACATCTCTTTTTTTATGCCATGTCAATATTTTCAATATTCACATTGTCAATATTTTCTTCTACATATCTTTTTCTTGCAGATCTTATATCTAACTCTTTAATCCATTTTGAATTCATTTTTGTGTGTAAAGCTAAAACGTAATCCGACTTCATTCTTTCACATGTGGCTTTCTAGTTTTCCCAGCATCATTTGTTAGATTCTCCCTTCCCCACTATATGGTCCTGGTTCCTTCATCTTGAGTTAGATATATATATTTCTGAGTTTTTGATTCAGCTCTATTGATCATTGTGTATATTTTTATTCTAATATCATGCTGTTGTAATTACTGCTGCTTTATAGTATAGTTTAGCCTGATAACATGCTTCCATTTCTGTCATTTCACAGGATGAAATATTTTTGTGTCAAGTTGGGCTGTTTGATCTCATACTTACTCTAATGTGGCACATTTTTACTCTCCTTCTCCTCCTCATTGTATATAACTTAAGTGTCTATTACCACTACATTTGTTTTATTGTTGCTTTATAATAGCCCCCTTTAGCACTTTTTTCATATCTGGATTGGTACTGATATATTTCATTTCAGTGAAGTACCTAATTTCTTTTTTGAATGATGGTTTTGCAAGATAAAGTATCTAAGTAGGAAATATTCTTCTTTTAATACTTTAAATATCTCCTGCCATTCAATTCTTGCAATTACATTTTCCACCAAAAAAAATCCCTAGACAATCTAATAGGTACTTCTTCATAGGTCACTCTCTTTCTCCAATGCTTTTAATATTCTGTCCTTGTGTTTAGCTTTTAACAGTTTAGTTATAATGTCTCTTGGAGTGTGTCATCAGATATTATTTTGTTTGCAAATCCTTGAGCTTCTCAGGTCAGGGTGTCTGATTTGTCCAGATTGAGACAATTCCCAGCGATAAATTTTCTATGCCTTAAATTCCTTATCAGGCACATTCTTCAGTTCTGCTGGATTGAGACGTCTCTTCAGATGTTCTTGTTTCTAAAATTTGTGAGAAGTTCTTCTCTCTCTCTCTCCATTTTTAGGTTTTTTTTTGTTGTTGTTGCCGGGGGGGGGGGGGTGTTTAATTTTCTTGTCATGAAAATGGACTTAATTCCCTTATAACCCTATTTTTTTAACCCCAGGATCTTTAGGTATCTATTATTTCATAGACTAATGTCTTTGTATCTGTTCAGATGGCCGGGACACTAGTGCTGGTGAGGGGTAATAGGAAGGAAAAAATTGGAGCAGTAGGGCACTGGAAGTTTGCATCCAGAGAGCATCAAGGGTTCGAGTTTCCTGCAGCACTGTGAGTGCCCAGGTTGAGTGATGGAGAGCACTGTGATACCCTTCCCTCAGTCAACCTCTTGGGTCAAAGGTATCTTTGATCAGCTTTAACCTCAAGGCTGTGGTTGAGCAATAAATTAGTTCTGGTGGGGAATTACAGTTAAGACAGGGCCACAAGCTGGAAATTATTCTCTTCACTAGTGAGTATAGTCTTATCTGGAGATACCTGCTTCTGTTAAGATTCAGGTATTTCAAATTCTGGCTAGTGACAGTATTGCTATGTAGGTTTTGGCATTGGGTGAAGGCAGGTGACCACACCCTTCGGGTGCAAATAACAGTATCTCCTTCTATAAAGAGACAGAGGTAATCTAATCTGGCTCTTCCCATTTGTTCTGGCTCCAGTTGTTTTAGTTTGGGAGCCTCAGACTCAAGCGAGTAATCACACTCTGCACACTTATTCCTACAGTTCCCCACTGATGTACCCTTTCTGTGCCACAAGTCAACTCTGTGCACCTCCCTCTCTGGTGTACTAGATGATTTTTAAAGTCTCTAACGTGGGTGTGTGTCCTCGAATTATTAACAGAGGATCTCTGCATGCAGCCATTCTTCTCTCTCATATCTCATAGTGATCTTCTACTACTGCTCCAATCAGAGCTTAACTCCCTGGTGGCACAGTGAGTTAAGGAGCAGCACTATGAAGCTCTCCACAGCCACCACAGCACAGTTCGATCCCTGGCCAGGGAAGGGACCCACATGGCACAGCAGACCTCTTCTGTCTCTCCGGCTGCTCCCCTCAGCAGTGTATTTCAGTCATTCTGCTCCCCACTCTGTCTCTGGTGAATTCTCTCACCACCACCCCCTGCCTCCACACCTCTGGTCTGTACCCCAGTTCTTGTATGCATAAATAAATCTTTAAAAAAAAATCTTAAAAGAAGTAAGTTTTTCTTAAGTCTTTCATCTTCCCACCTTTCCACTGGGCCATTGCTACTGCTGCAGGCAATCGTCATCTGTTTCTCTTTCAGGGGTTGTTGTTTTTGTTTGTTGTAATTTGGCTGCAAACCTATGGAGGAGGCCAGTCCAGTGTCCTCACTCTGCTGCCATCTTGCAGGACCCTTGTTTTCATTAATTTTTAAATAACAGCTTTAAATACACAGATGTATATAAAATATAAGTTTTAAATACAGGTTTAGAAGGAAAATATTAGCTCAAAACTTCTAATGAAACACCACTTTCCTGACATAATTCTCCTCTACCTCTGGTTCCCATTCCCCAGAAACAATTATTTTAAATAGTTCTAGTTATTTCTTCTGCTGCTTCATATTTCTAGAATCTTTTATCTTGATTGTTAAGATTCAGGGGTTTTTTTCTCTTAATTTTACCTGGGTGATAAACATTTTACCCTCTTTCTCCACATGCTAACCTAAGCCCTTTACTATCTTCTAATAGGTCATAACATTTTTTTGTAAATGTTCATAGCTGAGTTATGTAGAGAAGTATATTTATATTTCCTTTCTGTATCTTTTTTTTTTCATTTGCTAGGTTTCTAGATAACTATTACTAATTCTGTGCCAATCTTCCCATCAGCGTTATAGTGTAATTTTAAATATCATGAAAAAATGTTTCCCTTTTGCCTTCCTAGATTTCAACATCCTCCTAACTATTTATGCTGCCCAACTATCGTCTAGAAGCTTCCCTTCACCATCATCTTGAGAATCCCCTTCTTTACCCTCTAGGTTGGATCTTCTCTTTATGGACCACATAAAGTCCACTTTCTTGGTCTACTTCTCTATTCCATTAAGCACATCCTCTAGTAGATTTCTCAGAAAGAGTGCAAATTTCATGAGATGAAGAATACACATAACCTACCCTTGTTTTTTGGAAGGCCACACTGGGAATAATTCTCTTAAAATTTTGAAGGAAACATTTTAGTGTGTTCTTGGTTCCAGTTTTGCTTTTGAAAGGTCTAATACCATCCTTACTATGGTTCCCTGCATGTCTTTTCTTTTTTTATTTTCCAGAAATATTTAGAATTTTCACTTTATGCCTGGAATTTTAAAATTTTAGGGTTTGTATTTACTTCCTAAGGCTATTACAACAAAGTACCACAAGTTGCGGGGGTGCGGTTATTATAATAACAAATATTTATTGTCTCATGGCTCTGGAGAATAGAATTCTAAAAGCAAGGTGTCAGCAGGGTTTATTTCTTCTAAGGTCTGTAAAGGAGAATCTATGTCATGCTTATCTTCTAGCTTCTGGTGATATGCTGGCCATCTTTGGTATCCTTGACTCATAGAAAAATGACCCAGCTCTATATAGTTAGGATCCAAATTTCCCCTTTTCATAAGGAAACAGTCATAAAGGATTTGGACCCACCCTAATGATCTCAGCTCAATGCGATTACTTGTAAATGTCCTATTTCTAAATAAGGTTACATTTATAGGCATGGGTCTTAGGACTTCTATGTTTGGGGGTGGGGAGACAACTCATAACAGGGTCTTAAACAGAAAGTGACACAATCAGATCTGTATTTTAGGAAAATCTCCCTACCACTAATAAGAATGAAATAGTAAAGGTTAGAGTTGGGGTGAGGAGCATGAAGATTAGATCATTCCAGGGGCTTTTGTTTTCTATGCAGTAAGTGGTGGTGGGACAAAAAGAGGTAGATAGACTCAGCACACTTGATAGACAGAAAAGATAAAAGGGGACTGACTAAAGGAGCAGGATGAGTTGAGGATGCCTTCATTTCTGGTAAGTTGGTGGAGAATGGTACCTTTCAACGAAACAGGAAGCACAAAAGGGTGGTTTTGGAAAAGATAATGTGAATTTAGGAAATTCTACATTATTCAATTCTCACGCAATTTTATTGGGTTGCACTCCTAGAGCTGATCTAAAGGACTTCACTTAGTCTTCAACGTCCTTGTCTTTATGACCTTTGACACTGTTAAGATCATCCTTTCTGTTTTCAAACTTTCTTTTTATAAACCATTACTTATATTTAATTGCAAAATGAACAATCTATTTTTAAATCCAATTATCATCTCAAATAACTAAAACTAAGCTCATTAATCCTCTGACAAATAAACTATGCTCTACTCTAGTCCTACCTTCCTTAGTTCAGCCAAGTGTGCATCACAGGCTCAGGATAGTCTGGGACATCCTGGACTTCTACTTTTTCTTCAACTTCTATACATGGTCAAAGTTGCATCTACTTTCCATCAGCTTTTCCCAACATTGTATTTTCTTTGCCTCTTTCACCTTATTAAACTCTTATTATTACCATAAGCCCAGATTTTGGACTAGCTTTCTGATTTCCCATTTCACTACGCTTTAATCCATATTGCGTATCACCACCATGTTAACTTTTCATGCCTTTTTATCTTCCTCCCATCACTCTCTTGTTCACCAATAATCTAGGATTATCCACTACTCTGAGGATAATGTCCAAACTTTGCCTCAATCCATTTTTCAGGTCTCATACTAGCAACATAAGCTGTCTGGTGCAGTTGAGCTGGACTGTTAACAACCTCTCACATGCCCAGCATACTCCTCACCATGTCTGTATGTTTCCTGAGCTCTCCCTTCCTGCCTGCTCTCCCGACTCCCCATTTCCATTATATGTCTAGTTCTCCTAGAATCAAACATAATACCTCCAGCTGAATTTGTGGTCATCAGAGCAAAATGAAAATATGAGTTCTCTGTTAAAAAATGATTAAGACTTTTTAAATGGTGACAACAGAGCATTAAGCTGAGTATGGAGCATTTCAGAGCACAGCGGTCCTGTGTGGTTACATGCACATGAAATTGATCCTGACCAAGAATCCTTCCTTGACCACCAATCTACTCTTTCCTTCTTTTCCTCAAATCTTTAATACTTGAATATTAGCCATTCTTGATATTTATTGCATTCCATCTTTCTTTTTTTTTTTCATTTAATCTTTGTGGGCATATATCTATATGTCTTAATTCATTCATCAAGCTCTTATTGTTACAGGGCAACCCTAATATAAAATGGTTCCCCGCACTGGGTCCTCCACCCGCGCATTCAGAAGACTTAAAAAGTCCCAGCTTCAGGTACACGTGACAAAAGTATTAACAGGTTTTCTTTACGAAAGAAGGGGAATAAAATAGTAATAATACTAAGGGAAAAAGAGGGATACAAATCTGTAAATATCCTACCAGATCTTCTAAGCAATGGCATATTGAGGGCTGGCTCTGAGTCAAGTGAGATGGCTCCAAAGGAAGATAGATCACTCCCAAAGGAAGGGGCGAGCCCAAGGCTCACCTCTGGTTTTATAGCCAGCCTGGCTGCTTAACTCCACCCTCAGGTCCCAGTGATCTACTCTTTGATAATCATCTTATCGGATTTGTGGTTCTGGAACACTGATGGTCTGGAGTGGGGGTTGGAGTCCACACACCCATCTGTGTAATCCATTCAGGACTACCTTTTCCCCTAACAATTCCCCCCTTTCACTTTTTGTCACCATTTCTATGGTGATGAAGTGAAATGCATGGATGATGGAGTGCAGCCTTAGATGATCATTTTTCAGGCTTCCAATTATAATACTGAGGTAGAGAGACAGACAGCATACCAGAAACGTGGGGTTACAGGTAGGAAGGCATCTTAGAAGAATGTGTAGCTGAGTCTCCAAAAGTACATAGAAACTAGTGCAGCAAAGGAGGGGAAAGAGTGATGACGGACATTTGAGAAAGAGGGATCAGCATCTACTAACAGTTTAGGGACATTATGATTCATACCTCCAACTGAAATGTCTGTTTCTGGAGAATGGGAATTGTGCTCTCTCCTAGAGCACAATTTATTGCTTATAGTACAAATCCAAAAAATATTTGATTAGTTGAGAAGGTAAACTGATTCTATAAATAATATGGCATTTCAAAGGTACACCAAAAAACAAAAGTAATTAGACATTTTAATATACATCTAAAATTCATTCTCTACCCATGCTAGATCTTCCAGAGAATTTATATAACCAGCTACATACAAAGACTGATATTTAATGCTAATTTTACTGTCACTGATAACAATGCAATAAAAGTTAATTATAGCTGTTATCATCAGGTAGATTATAAAAAGAAGAGGGCTATTCATAGCTGTAAATTTCCTTTTCATAAAATGTCAGGTACATAAAAATGTTATCTTCACAATATTTCTAAGTATAATATGCTTAGTGTACTATGTATACTATGTATAGTATACTATGCAAGCTCTGATCATTTCATTCTAGTAGAATATTTACATACTTTATAACAACTCCCTTGATATTCACTTACATATTTTTTATAATCCATTTACCCTAACAGTCATTAAAACATATTGAAGTGAATGTATACACTTACGTTCAACTACCCTTGCTGAAAATACAAAACTTCAACTTTTATAAACAGATATAGTGCTGTTGCAGCTGAGATAATATCTGAGATGCTCTCAACAACCAGAAATTCCAATACAACGACAAAGACTTTAAGCATTAGACAATAAAAAAAAATGATAAAAGAAAAGGTGTGAATTGCATATTAAAATGGAAAGTCACATGAGCTTTTTAACAATGCAAATTCAAAAAGATTAAAAGAATAAGAAAAATTATTTGAGAAGCACAGTACGTGGAAAACCAAAAGGACTTAAATTGGAAAACTTACAACAAAACCCTGAATTCTAGCAGCTGTACTGGATCATGTGCTAAGAATTTTTCCCTTTCTCACCTGAATGTACATATAAATTGGAGAAAACAGTACTATCTCACAGGGTTATTTTGAGGAATAAATGAGATAATATATACTAAATGCACCTAAGACAGTGGTCTGAGTTAGTGCCAAATTTTAGTTGAATCTGAATCTGTAATTTGTGATTTATATTGTGATTATACTACATATTAAGTATTTCATTCCGGCAATTCAAATTCATTCATTCAATCTCTTCTTATTAAGGTTCAATTGGAATTTATTTTGCATCTACTAGTGCCCTATACTGGATACTTTGTCATATCACATTTAATGCTATTAGAAAACCCATGGTAATAGGTGGAAAATACTCTTTTTGAGGTAAGGAAACTGAGGTCCAGATGAAAAGGTTTTCACTGTTATTTGCAGCTGTAATATGAAAACATTTCTGGTAAAGTTCTCCATTCTTTAAATAGAGATGTGAATCAGTTGCAAATGCTCTGCGTATTAGGCCAAAGGACAGTCAGCATAATTGAATGGATTCATATGACACCATTTCCTTATTTCAGTCACTCATTTATTAAGCAAGTATTCACTGTGTAAGTGCCAAGGAAGAAATAAAACAAACAGGTAAAGACTCACAGGGCACTTACGTGACAGACAACGAAATGGTTGATTTTAGAGCAGCATGGTAGGAGAGGAATGAAATGGAATGGGAGGTCACTGGAAATGAAAAGGGTTAGGAAGCCCTGGTTTCGGACAAGGTATGAGGCAATAACTCCCAGGTGTGGGATAGTGGCAAGGGGCCATGGAAGCAGAGATGGGCTTGAGATATGTCAGAGGATGAACTGTCTGTAAAGGATAAACAGGAGAGAAGAGTCGAGCGTGAATAATCACTTGAGGAAGTTTGGAAATAGTGATTCTGGCTAGAAATACAGCATTTAGAGAAGATAAGGATGGACTCCACCTGACCACACCGAGACAACACTGAATCGGCACAGGAGAGTTGGCTTGTACATAATGCAAGCTAAGCAACTGGAGCTGTGGGGCTGGGTCAGGGCTGAAGATAGAAGCTGGACCTCATCAGCATGAGGTAACTAAAACTAAGGGATTGAGATAAGTTTTAAGAGGAGCATTTAGAAGCAAATGAGCAGAAATTCAAGGATTGCCAGCTAACACTGAGAAGGGGAGAAAGAGAAAGGTTAATTTGATCATTTTTGTAGCAGGTGCTAAAATGGAATATATTTAGGCAATATATTAGCTTTCAATTATTTTATATTAGAGTAGACAATAAAGGATCATGTTATAATCCTGTTTTTCTACACTCAGTAAAGATTAAGTATCAACAAAGAAGAAACTGTGCACTTTAAATTCTGTTCATTTTGAGAAGAATCATATTCAGGAAGAGGAATTCACAGCTAAAAGTGAAATTCCTTGAGCCAAACAGAAATATTAATAATCTATTTCCACACATGCCAATGTGTAAGATATGTTTCTATCGGCAAGATCTAGGAGGTGATCAGCAAATCTGAAGACTTGTTTCTGCCACAATGTCCACAGCACCCAAATTCATGTACTATTTTCCTCATTCATCCTACTTTCTGTGAGGCACTTTGCCAGATGTCAAAAATATAGTGGGGAAGTAAGATGGACATATTCTCTATGCTTGTGGAGTTCACAGTCTCTGGTAGCTGCAGACATGCCAGCATGTCGACGGGGACACGCAGAGATATGAGTCGCAGAGCAGGTTTGCAAGACATTGCTGCCCAGAGAGAAGCCCTCTTGCTATTTATTAGCAGTAATACACAAGCATGACTGATTATGTAACAATGGCAGGAGAAGCAGGATCCGGGAGAAACAAAGGACAGTCAAGTTTGAGGGGAACAGTATCCAAGGGAGACAACGGATGATCAACTTTAATGGGGAACATGAGGAGACGTGTCGCCCACACATCTAAGGAGAACTCTCTGTGCAGGTGCTTGAAATAATTTTGGGCTACTCCCAGACCGTCTTGGACTCTGACCACACAATCAGTCACAGGCTATCTAGGCGTCCCTGGTGGCCTATGATGTGAGCCATTATCCTGAGGCAGTCATGCGGGAGTGCCTGGTCTGAATCTTTCTCACACACACACACACACACGCACACGCACATGCGCGCACAGAGAGGCCTAGTGAACACAGGTGCAGAGGCCTTAGGTGGGAGAGAAGCCACAAGAGTCGATGTTCTGATAAAATTTGCATCTTATCCTGTCTCTTTGCTTCTAAACTAAAAAGTATTAAACCACGGTGATATTTAATTAGCTCTATCTTCCATTGCACTTTGGCTATGTACCTTTTAGAGCTGAGTACTTGTTAATCAGCAGAGGTCTTTTAGATGAATTTATAGTAGCCAGAAATGGAGACAAATACATGTCCAAATGGTCAGACATTTTAAGCTAAGTAGATCTGTCTACATAGTGAGAGTTTCAGTTTGAGAGGGCTTTCTGCTTCTTTATGAACTCTAGTTACAGAAATGAGAATATGGAACAGAGAACACCTCATTTCCTTCTCGTTGATCTTTCCTCCTTAAATCACTATAAATAAGGGGTACATGAAAGATAAATTTAAAAAGACAAGGACCAGAATGAATATAGCATGGCCTCGCCATACTATCTCTGCTTTTGGTAGTAGGCTTACTGAAGATTCTGAATTTATAAACTTTGATGGTGTAAGTACTCAGAAAGCAATATTTAGAATAAGTGTGCCCGCTCTGTCTTCCCTAGTGGGTGGTTAATGGGCACAAAGGGTTGTTTTAATTTCTAAGTCATTTCCTGGCTTATGGTTTGAGTTAATCTCAAATATGTACAGGAAGGTAGCTAAACTGACTGTGTTTAAGGACCAGGAACTGCCATACACTAGAAAATGTTTCTTGCTTAAAGCAGGGACTGAAGGAATGCAGATTAATTGTTCAAGAGAAACCAGAAAGCTTGGTTTTTATGTGAAATCATTTGATTTTTAAAATACTAGTAATGAATTTTTTAAAAATGTAAAGTTTGTCTAATCTGTAAACTGAATCATCCAGACCCTCTGGTCTACAGCAAATTTGCTTGTGTTTGTACAGAAATATGGATGCATTGCAGATTCACAAACTTTATTAATCCTAGTATATATAAGTGCAAAAGACTCACAAATATTTAAAGAATCTAAGAAAAGACACAATGAAAACAAAAAGAGAAAATATTAAAACTTAAGAGCAATGAAAAAATGATGAATGATGAATATTATTAATGTATATGAGATGACTGGTTCAATAGTAAGAATGATACAGAAAGGTTAGGAACAAGACATGTAAAATGTGTAAATGGTCTTGATGTATGCAATTACCACTAGCAGCAGCATTCAAAGTCCAGGACATGGACTTTGTGGCATGGTAAATATCAGATGCCTTGTGTTAATAAGGCTAGGAATTTGTTTGAGAAATTGACATATCATGACAAATTGCTGCTAAAAGTTGTTGAGGCATGGATGATTCCACTGGATTTTACCAAACTCCAAGTTTCCAGTGAACAGTCAGTCATGCATTCCTTATCCCATCCAACAAATATTTACTGAACATTTATTACGTGCCGGGTAATATTGGGGGTAATGGAAACCGTGTATGAGTAAGACAAAAGTTCCTGACTTTATGGAGTTCACATTAAAGCTGAGACAGATAATATATAAGATAACTAAGTACATATTCTATAGAGCTAAGTCTTAGGGAGAAGTAAATTAAAGCAGGAACAGAAATAAAAGGGGAGTAGAAGTCTATGTGTAGTAGTGGTAGGTGTGCACACCTTTGAGAGAGAAAGGGTAATGTGGAATTGAAATTCTACCAGGAAAGGCCTTAATGAGAAAGCAACATTTAAGTAACTAGAGGGAAGTGAGCACTAGCAATAAAGAAATAGATGTCAACTGAGGTATAAGGGGCAAGAAAACTAGGCAGACCGAACAAGTGCAAAGGCCCTGAGGGAAAGGTACATCTGTCGTTTTTCAAGGCCAGTGTGAGGAGGCAAAGAATGAGGAGTAGTGTAGTAGTGAAAGAAGTCACAGGGGCTTGTTCATAGGGTATGGCTGTTACAAGTGATAAAGGAGGTTATTGCAGGAGGGCGGCATAACGAAAGGGGTTACAGAACTTGACGAATGGTTTTAAAAGGCTCCTCTCACAGCTGTGTCATGATTAAATAAAAGGAGTGTAAAGCCAGAAGCTGTGAGAACAGTTGAGACGTTGTTGCAATAATGAGACAATGGCGGCTTGGACTATGGCAGCGCAGATGGCAAGTCATCAGATTCTGAGTATATTTGAATAGTAAATCTGAAGGGGTTTGCTGACAGATTGTGGCATATGAGAACATGAATGGTTACAGATAAATCCAAGCCCTTTGGCCTGAGACAATGGAAAGATGGAATCGTCATCAATTGATATAGAAGAGATTAGATGAAGGGCAGATTTGGGGATGGAAAATAGCAGAGATTTAATTTTGTTTGTCATGTTTCAGGAGTCCAATTGGGAAATGCTGAATAGGTGGCTGGAAGATAGTGTCTGAAGGTCTACCGATTGCAGGTGCAAAAATGCCATCAGCAGACAAATGGTCTTTAAAGCTGTGAGGTTGGATGAGATCAACTAGAGAAAGGATATAGATAACTCTGAGATTTCAGTTACTCCAATACAAAAGATTAGAAAAATGAAGATAAACCAGCAAAGTATACCAGAAGCAAATCCTAGAGAGGCAGGAGCTAAGTCAAATGATAGTGATGACTTACAGACCTAAAGATAGTTCTTAAGGATGGGAGACTAAATCAACCCCTGAAAAATGTTGACGGAAAGACACATAAGGTAAAGACAGAGAATTAGTTAATTACTGCATATAAAAAATGGAAGTCATAAATAATCACATAAGAACATTTTGATAGAGTAATGGAGAAAGAGTCCCACCGGTGTGGTTTTCCAAAAGAATGTGAGGTGGGGCTTCCCTGGTGGGGCAGTGGGTTAAGTAACACACTATGAAGCAGCTCAAGTTTGATCCCTACCTCCGGCCAGGGAGGGAACCCAAATGATGCAGCAGACCTCTCCTGCCTCACCTGCTGCTCCCCTCAGCAGTGTATTTCAGTAGATCCAACTGTTCTGCTCCCCACTCTGTCTCTGGTGAATCCTCTCATCCCCCTCCCCTGCCACACACACCCCTGGCCTGTACCCAGATCGTATATGCACAAATAAATAAATCTTTAAAAAAAACCCAAAAAAACAAAATGTGAGGAAGAAACTGGAGACATCAACTGTAAATAAATTTCAAAAGACTCATTGTAAAGGGAAGAAGAGGGTGTTGCGGAAGCAGGTTCAAGGGGGAAGTGAGCTCAAGAGGTTTAGTTTTTGTTTATTTAAGACAGGAGAAATAACAGTATGTTTCTGTAATTCCAGGAATTATCTAGCAGAAAGAAAAAATAATACAAAAGACAGAGAGAAGGTTTGTGAAGCAATATTCTTGGATAGTGTTCTTGAATAGTAAATAAGGAGAGGGCTTGGCCTTGGCTAACAGGGACACCTAATCCACAATGAATGACAGGGGAGAAAGCACCATACGTGGCCACAAGTGCTATAAGGTGGACCAGTGGAAATTCTTGTAATTGTTTCTATTTTTATAATGAATGAATTATTTTAAAGATTTATTTATTTATGCATACAAGAGCTGGGGTGCAGGCCAGAGTCATGGGAGGTGAGAGGATTCACCAGACAGAGTGGGGAGCAGAACAGGCAGACTGAAACACACACTGAGGGAGCAGCAGGTGAGGCAGGAGAGGTCTGCTGCGCCATGTGGGTCCCCTCCCTTGGTCAGGAACTGGAATTGAATCCGTGCTGCAGTGGCTACGGTTTGCTTCATAGTGCCATAACGAATGAATTTAAGGAAGGCATTAACTAAGGGTTGACGAGAAAAAAGAGGTTTTTTTTTTTTTTTTAAAGATTTATTCATCCATGCATACAAGAGCTCAGGCACAGGCCAGAGTCGTGGGAGGTGAGAGGATTCACCAGACAGAGTGGGGAGCAGAACAGGCAGACCAACCAAAACACACTGCTGAGGGCAGCAGCGGTTGAGGCTGGAGAGGTCTGCTGCTCCCTATGAGTCCACTCCTTGGCCGGGGGCAGGGATCGAACTCGTGCTGCAGTGGCTGTGGTTTGCTTCAGAGTGCGTTGCTTAACCCACTGCACCATCAGGGAGGCCCCGAAAAAAGAGTTTATGAAAAAGTTGTCTAGGAGTTTGGAAGAGTGAGTGCTTTACAGGAATATTGCACAATGGCTGAACAATATTCAAGACTAGTGATTAAACCTTTTAAAGTGCTTTTTAAATTATTTAATTTTTCACTTTGAAAAAAATTACAGATTATAATAAGGCACAAAAATAGATCAAGGAATCTCCATATGTCCTTCATCTGGCTTCCCCAAAAGTTAACATCTTATATAACCATAGCGTAACTACTAATATAAAAATTATCAATGACCCACCATATTAACTGAACTACAAACCTCTTTCAAATTTATTAAATTGTCCATTAATGTTATTTTTCTAGGGCCAATCCATGATCCCATATTCCATTTAGTTGTCATGTCTCCTTATTCTCCTTTAATCTGGGACAATTCTTCAGTCAGTCTTCCATCAGCTTAATGATTTCGAGAAGACAGAGGATGTCTCTCAGTTTCTGTTCATCTATTTCCCCACAATTTGAGTCAAATGTGTATTTTTGACAATAATTCCATACAAATCACATACCCTTTTTAGATCAACATATCACAGAGCAGGATCCACCATTGTATAACTATCATTTTTCCTTTGTAATTGATAATTGGGTGATCACCGCACTGTGTAGTTTTTCTCCCATCCTATTCATTTTCACTGGTGCAGATACTGAGTAGGTGGCTACTTTATCAAATGAGTACCTTGGTTAAAGAATAATTTAAAATAGTTGCAGATACCATCAAGAGAAGACTTAACTAACTCAATAGATTTTCAATGTAGACTGAGATAATAAATTACAGAGGAAGTGATAGATTACATATGGTCTCAAAGAAGAGAAACAGACTTGATTTTAAAGTTTGACAGGTCTGATTTGTACCAACTTTTAGAGGAAATACTTCTTAAAAGTACATTTTTGTCCTTATACTATATATAAGTATCTTTGAAAATAGCCTCCTGAAATAAACCTGTTCATTAGTAGAAAAGAGATTCTAGGTTTTCATTTAGCCATCCACAAATACAACTTAGACCAACATTTGGTCTAAAACCTTAACTTCTAGTGTGTAGTACAGGTGATGTGCCCAACACAAAGTTAAATGAAATTAAATCTAATTAATCCATTCCAGGCTTCCACAAAGTCAAAGGTTTTTCCAAATAAAATTGGAAAGATGATTATGATATGGTAGTTGTTCATAATTAAACATTTTTCATACAATTAGATATTGAACTACTCTGTAGTTTCTGATATACTTTCATAGAAATGGAGGCCAGAGGGGAAGTAGAAAATATACTTGCTCAAGTCAAGAAACCCTGGATCTAAATTTGACTGGGGTTCAGTCAAAGCAGCCAATTAAGTTGCTATAGCAAGGTGGTATGGGCACATGCTCTGGAATATCTATCTTTCTCAAACTCTCCAAAGAGGGAGAGTTCCAAAAAGGGAACACTTCCAAATATATTATGAGGCCAGAATAACCCTGGTATCAAAAGCAGGCACAAATATCACATGAGCACTTACATACACACACACACACTCACACACACACACAAATACCAAAAACCCAGATGAACAGATGCAAAAATCTAATCAACGAAATCTAATCAAAGGGCCTCTTAGGTGGTGCAAGGGGTTAAGTCACAGCACTATAAAGCTATCCTTGGCCCCTGCAGCATGAGTTTGATCCCCTGCCAGGGAGATGACTCACATGGGGCAGCAGAGCTCTCTTGCCTCGCCTGCTGCTCCCCTCAGCAGTGTATTTCAGTATATCTGCCTGTTCTGCTCCCCACTCTGTCTCTAGGGAATTCTCTCACCCACCCCACCTGTGACCTGTACCACAATTCCTGTATGCATTAAAAAAAAAAACCTTTAAAAAAATCTAATCAAATGAACACATTAAAAGGCTCGTACACACTGCTCTTTATTCCAGGGAAGCACAAAAGGTTCAATATATGCAAATCAATTATGTTATTTACTATATCGATAAAAATAATAACAAAAATCACATGATCATTTCAAGAGATGCAGAGAAAGCATCTTGCAATGTTTAACAATGATTTTTTTTGATAAAAACTCCCAATAAAGTGGGGATAGAAGGAACACAGAAATATAGAAAAGCTATGTGATAAACCCACAGCTAATATACTCAATGGTGAAAAACTTGCAACTTTTACTTTAAGATCAGGTAAAACAGAGTATTGGAAGCTTTAGCTAAAGTAATTAGGCAAGAGAAAGGAATACAAGAAATCCAAAATGGAAAGGAAGTAAAATTATCATTACTTGTAGATGACATAATAATTATAGAAAACCCTAGAGTTCAATAAAATATTATTAGAAACAATACATCAGTCAAGTGGCAGGCTACGAAATTAATAAACAGACGTATGCTGCATTCCTATATGCAAACAAGTTGGAAGAAAAAAATCTAGAAAACAATCCAACTTATAATTAAATACGAAAAAAAAAATCTGTTGTGATCTAGCAATTACTTTCTTTGCAAAAGGATACAAAAACAGTAGGCATTCCTATGTTTACTGCAGCATTATTTACAATAGTCAAACTATGGAAACAATCTAAGTGATCAATAAAAGGTGAGTGGGTAAAGATTAAGTATATATAATAATAGAAATCTACTCAGCTATAAAAACAAATGAAATCTTGCCATTTGAAACAACATGAATGGTGGGCCTCCCTGGTAGCGCAGCGGGTTGAGCAACGCACTATGAAGCAGACTGCAGCCACTGCAGCACGAGTTTGATCCCTGCCCCCCGCCAGGGAGGGGACCCACATGGAGCAGCAGACCTCTCCTGCCTCGCCTGCTACTGCTCTTGGCAGTGTGTTTCAGTAGATCTGCCTGTTCTACTGCAAATACTCAGGCAGATCACCCCACTCTGTGTCTGGTGAATCCTCTCACCCTCCACACCTCTGGCCTGTACCTCAGTTTTTGTATGCATAAATTTTTTTTTAAAAAAATGAAACAACATGAATGGAACTGGAGGGGATTCTGCTATCAAACACAGAGCATATACTCTGAAAGTGCCAATATAAATATTCAATAATTTTATTATAGGTACTATTATTAACCTTTTTTGCTCCTCAGTTTACATAACTGTAAAACGAGGGGAATCAACCAGACTAGAACTCCTCTAACATGAATAAATATCTCAAAAAATTATCCTAGACTTCTAGAGTCACCTCTAACTACAGTTGACCCCTGAACATGGGTTTGAACCTCAAGGGTCCAGTTATACAGATTTTTTTCTATCAGCAAGTTCCCACATTCAGAAATTCAATCAACCTCAGCCATTAAGAATATAGAACCTGTAGGCTTGGGCATCCTAGGATTTTGATATCTTGGTGCTGAAGCCAAACCCTTGGGTATAAAGGATGATTATAGGTAAGTTCTGGGGGAGTTAAAAGTTATACTTGAACTTTTAACTGTGTGGAGGGTACCCTTAATTTCCAAGTTGTTCAAGGGTCAACTTTATCATCTAAGCAAATATAAAATTTAGGATAAACTGCTAATACAATCAGAATCTAACTATAAATGTAAAATTACAGAGGGCTTCCCTGTAACCGGATGTAGGGGTTAAAGACACAGCACCATTAAGCTAGTGGCGGCCTCTGCAACATGAGTTTGATTCCTGGTCTGGGAGCTGACCCACATGGTGCAGCACACCTCTCCTGTCTCCCCCACTGCTCCCCTTAGCAGTGTGTTTCAGTAGATCTGCCTGTTTTGTACCCCACTCTATCTCTGGTAAATCCTCTTATTACCCCACACCTCTGGCCTATACCCCAGCTCTTGTATGCATAAATAAATCAATCTTTATAAAGTAAAATTACCTCAGAAATTTAATTCTAACAATAACAAAATAAAATTATTTTAATGAGGAAAGTGATGATTTTTATGGAATTAAATCAGGTTTTGCCCTGTGAATGTGGTACTAATCGCGTAGCATGGATCCTTCTGGGTCCATTGTGTCACTCATTCTGCAGTAGCTTCATTTTCCCACTTTGCTTTCTTTGAACTGCTGCTGACTTCTGTGACCTCATTTGGCCTTTGTTGCACAAACTCGTGATTTATTAGGAGTTGGCTCTGTTCTCATTAGCCCTAGAAAATGAAGAGAGCAATTTGGCCTCAATTCCAGATTCATCTCTTAATGTAGTTTCTCAGTTCCAAATCTTTCTGCGTCTTAAAATCCTGACATCTAAGTTCCTCACAGATTTAACATTTGCAACCTTACCTACCCAACTTCTTCTGTAGTTAAGCTGTGGCTTTTTGCCATAGCTGAAAGTCTGTATCTCCCCTAAATTTCTATGTTGAAATCTAATCCCCAATGTGATGGTTATTTGGAGATGGGACTTCTGGGGAATGGTAAAGTACTGAGGATGGGATTAGTGTCCTTATAAAATACACTCTAGAGAACCACCTTGACTTGATCCATTATGTGAGGACACAGCCAGAAGACAGAAGAGATAGGTCCTCATCAGAAACCAAACCTGCCAGTTTCTTGATGTTCGATTTCCCAACTTCCAGAACTATGAGAAATGTTATTAGACACCCAGTCTAAGATATTTTTGTTAGAGCAGCTTAAGCACACCTTAGTCTTATAAATATCCCTTTGGTATTATTTGAGAGCTCCTTTCTAGCCAAGTACACATCAATCCTGTTAATTATATATGAAAAGAATATATGTTCTCTATTGGATACAGATCTATACATGTATATAAAATTAAGTTTGAGTTATTCAAATCCTCCATATCCTTAGTGATCTTTTGCTAGATATCTTAGTTTCTAAGATATTTTTAAGAATCCTCTTTTCAAAGTAGATTTATCATTAATGTCTTTTAATAATTTTTCAAATTTTTGTTTCATATATGAAGTCATGTTGCTTCATGAAGCCTCATGTTGGCATACCATCTTAATTTCCATAAGACCCCACTCTGTCCAATATTGATGTATCTCTTGTTCAGCCTTCTGATCAACTGTCTTGACCCTTTGCTGGCTAGGATGTAGATGCTATAGTCCCTGTCTGCCTGCTGCAGTGTAGAGAGCTCATCTACACTTCCCGTGTACATTGTACAATCTCAGTGCCTGGCCTCTACAAGCCCCATATCCAAATCAGATACTCCTGTGGACTACTATGGCTTCACCTTGAGCTTCCTTCACCTTGAGCTTTCCATTAAGTATTTTAATTTTTGTTTCCAGTACTGGGGCATTTTCTTTTCTGTTCATCTCAGTTATATATTTTATGACAGTTCTATGTATATGCAGTGGCTAGGAGGTTTTCCATATCAGCACTTGTAATCACAGACACTGAGAGATCTGGCATCAACTTCTAACCAGCTAAACAACACATATTTAAGTATAAAAGAACTTTATGAATCTTCATATATATGTATATAATTTATGTATACATATTCATGCAGGCTCATTAAAAGGGCACAAGTTCTTTTTATTGTAATTTAGCAACAAAGAAAATCACTATTATATGTACTTATAATAAGTCATGAATGTTGCTTTTTAAAAATATTATTAGATTATGAATTATCACTGAGGAAAATAGTTGACATTTATTAAGCATTTTCAATACTACAGGTATTTAAATACCTGAGGGCATGCTCATTTAATTTTCAAAAGTCTATATAGAATAGGTGCTGTTATTGCCCCAATTTTACAGATGTAGATGCTAAGGTTTAAGGGGTTAAGGAACTTGACCGGAGTCATACACCTCGTAAGTGGTGGAGCCAGTACTCAAACCCAGTCTGTTTGACTTTAGGGTCTAAAATACGTAACCACTTTATATCTTGTCTTAAATAGTCTAATTAGGCAAACTGGGTCTACTGTGTATCCATAACCTACAAAGAGCCCCTAAAAATCACTAGGGGAAAAAATAAACACTATGATATAAAAACAGGCAAGAGACTAGGATCTGTCACTTACACTAGAATAATAATAAACACAGGGAAAGATGTCTAAACTCATTAATAATCAATGACTAATTAGAAAAGGATGTTATTTTACACTAATCGGAATAATGAAGATTTAAAAACTGATTTCCAACACAGATCCACAAAGAACTAACCAGACTAAACAAAAACAAAATGAATAATTCAGTCAAAAAATGGGCAAAAGAGCTAAAAAGGCAATTCTCTAAAGAAGAAATGCAAATGGCCAACAGGCATATGAAAAAATGCTCAACTTCTCTTGTCATCAGAGAAATGCAAATCAAAACCACTATGAGATACCACCTC
>JAGFMF010011574.1:12528880-12591320 GCA_019455555.1 Galemys pyrenaicus
ACTCCTAGGAATATACCCAAAAGACACAAAAACACTGATTCAAAAGAATACCTACACCCCTGTGTTTATAGCAGCACTCTTTACAATAGGTAAGACCTGAACACAACCTAAATGCCCAAAAACAGATGAGTGGATTGGGAAGCTGTGGTACATATACACGATGGAATACTAATCAGCAATCAAAAATGAAAAACTAGACGCATTCATAGGAACATGGATGGAACTGGAAGGGATGATACTCAGCAAAGTAAGTCAGAAGGCAAAAGAAAAGTACCAGATGGTTCCTCCCCTAGGAAGAATATAAGGGAACCAAATAAGGATCAAGGAAAGGAATAAGAACAATAATAATAACAATACCAGCAATAAAGACACAGAAACCAAAAATGAAAAGACAAGGAAAAATTGGGGGCACTTGGTGGGGAAGGGGGAGGGAGAGGGTTGAGGGCAGATGGGAGCATGGGGGACTGAGGTGATGGTGCATTGGTGATATGGTGATAGGGAATACATGGGGATTACAATTGATGTCAAATACATATAAATTAAAAAAAATTCAGAAATGCTAAAAATAAAAAATAAAAACTGATTTCCATGATCAGTTAGAATGAAGTGAAATAAACAATTATACATTTCTGGTGGGAGCTAAAATCAGAATTTCTAGAAGACAAACAGGGAACAAACTTTATCAAAAAACTTTAAAATGCTTATGCCACATGGAAAAAAATTCTTATGTTTTTGAGAGGAACAAAAAGGTGATAAAATAGCAGTGGAATAAACATTTTAAAATAAAAAATACATATATATGTGTACATATGCATATTTGTATGAATATAAATGCTTTTAATTATGTCAAATATTAATTATGTCTATAATCCATGAAAGGATTATAGAAAATTTCCTTCCTCTTGGTTTATCTGTATAATTGATTTTTCCAAATAAACATGTACTAATTTTATGACTCCTGATTCAATATTTTTTAACAATACCTGGGCAGGAGGAAAAAATAAGGTGCTGAGTCTATAAAATCAAATAGGCTGGGATTAGAAAGAGGTAGATCTATAAATACTATCCCATGGATGTCTGAGTTAAAAGATTAAAGGAGAAAAATTAAGTCACCAAATAATAGAATCATTTCACATAAAAATTATGTAGGTAGATAAATAATATCAAAATTGCAGAATTCCAAATATGCATTCATATGTGTGCATATAACATTTTGGAATGTTATGTTCTAAAACTTTTGGGATAAAGGAGAAGACAGAATATACTTTCTATACTCCTGCATTATTCTTTCCTAACAAGCATTACTTACCTTGTAATTAAAATATTCAATTAAAAATATAACGGTTAGAGTAGCTGATCAAAATCCATAAAGCATACATGTGGTTTGTGCACATATTCATGAAAACATCAAACTCTTCCATCTACTGAAGATTATTAATGTCAAATAAATTCACCCAGTCTAATACTTGAAAATCAAATATATTAGTAGATATTTTTACTCCCAGAATAGTATATGCAGATAATACCAACATATTCTATAATTCCTTAGCTTATAGTTTATGAATGGAACTTGGTAACTGAATGAGAACATAACTATGGAAAGAGATGAAGAAAATGACTTTCACAGACTAGCCAGCTGAAGCTAGAGAGTCCTGATGCCTAGTTCAGTTTTAGAAATATTTTACATTGATAACACAGATGACACCAATCCTAACAATTCCCTCGGTTCTGCCTTTGAAGATTTAGGATGGAGCTATCCTAAAATGACTCAGTAATAACGCTTATGCAAAGTTCATGATCACAAGTGAGAAATACACCTACCATTTAAACAATATAGGGCCTCCCCTGGCGGCGCAGTGGGTTAAGCAACGCACTATGAAGCAGACTGCAGCCCCTGCAGCACAAGTTTGATCCCTGCTGCCAGCTAGGGGGGGACGCCCACATGGTGCGGCAGACCTCTCCTGTTGTGCCCACTGCTCCCCTTAGCAGTGTACTTCTGTTGATCTGCCTGTTCTGCTCCCCGCTCTCTGTGGTGAATCCTCTCACCCCCCACACCTCTGGCCTGTACCCCAGTGCTTGTATGCATAAATAAAAATAAATCTTAAAAAAAATAATAAAAATAAAGTAAACAATATAAACACACTATGAAGAACAGTTTACTGCTGCCAGGAGACTGGATCTTGATCTTATTTCTGATTAGGGCTGTGAGTGACCTGCCCAGAGGTACTAACTTTCTACGCTTCACCTTGACACCATCAAGTCTATCCCTACTACTTCAGAAAGTTACTACAAGGTACCTGGAAGAAAGGTAACTTAATCTGTGAGCAGTATTTCTAAAGGGCAGAGGTCATTTGGGGGAGGTGTAAAGGTCATATTTATTTATCTATTCATGCATACAAGAACTGGGGTCCAGGCCAGAGATGTGGAGGGTGAGAGGAATCACCAGAAACAGATTGGGGAACACAAAAGGCAGATTAGCAGAAACACACTGCAGAGGGGAGCAGTGGGCGAGGCAGGAGAGGTCTGCTGTGCCATGTGGGTCCCCTCCCTGCCTGGGGATGAAACTTGTGCTACAGTGACTGGTGGTGCGAGGGGTTAAGCACCGCACTAGAAAGTCCTAGCTTTCAATTCAGCCAGAACAATTTTGGAAAACTTTGACCTCTAAAAATGCACACTTCCACTACTGTAGAAAGCTCTTCAAGTATTCCATGCTCTAATACTTCTATGCCTTACAGAAAATACTTCTCTTTGAAAAGGATTCTTTCCCCTTGAAAATAAGTAAAAATAACTAAAGTACACGTGTAAAGAAACATGCTGGGCCATATCTCGTCCTCAGTGTGAGTTTAAAACTCACAGCTGTTCTAATTCATCTAGGTTCATTTTACAGTTCCTAGGACAAGATTAGAAAACTGGCTTTTCTGGTTCCTAACTAAATAATTTCTGCTAAGCAAATGACGGCAAACCAGATTTGTTATACATATGCTCCCACTTTAAATCACCATGCTTTAGCTACTCACTGACCCCATTAGTGCCATCTCTGGGGACATCAAGTGTCTTACAAGACACTGAGAATAATATGTACTGAGAATAATCACAGACTGTGCCTGATAAGATATTTTTTGTCTTTCTAAGTAGGATCACCTGGGTAAAGCAATAACCTGTTATAAATCCTCTGAAAGAAAATCCTTTTTAATGCCATGAATCTGGGTTTGGAAGATAAGAGGTAGGGAAGAAGGGAATGTTCTGGTTTCCTTCACTTCTGATGAAAGCAGTGACTAGAACTGGATCTGTCTGAATCTGATTTTCGGTAGGTTAGGAGGAAGTCATGTGGTGTTGAGGAACCTGAGTGCAAGAAAGGTATCCTAACAGCAATGACAAGGTTTCCATTACTTAGTGCAAGGTACCATCCAATGGAGAAGTAGAAGCACAAATTAAATCTCAAGGTTGAAAGCATCTAAAAATACCCAGTTTTGTGGTTTACATGCTAATCTCTTGAGTCACAGAGACTTTTCTTTAGTCTTTAGCACACAGCCTTATCAACATGTCAAACACTGTGTGGAACTACAATGAAGAGAAGAGCAAAGCCCCATAATCTGTTCCTCCCATGGTTACTGAAAAGAACTGGACACCATCTCCTCTTCCACTGGAGGATATTACTTCATATTGAATAACTGCCAGAGGAAAGACAGAAACTTTCTCCAAGTGTCTAAGACAGGTGACTACTTGAGACAGGTGACTACTTGGGACAGGTAGAGGGAATGGAGCAATGTCCTGGAATTTATTAACTGTAATCTGATAAAATCTGTGACATCAAACAAAGGTAGGGGACTGCAATTGTAAATCCCGAAGAACCGTCAAAACTATGCTAAATTAACTGTGTGATACTGAAACATAGATTGTATTTCTATTTGTCTAGCTGTGGTGTCAGAAATACAAGTTCTTCATCAACATTGTGATACAATTACATGTCCAGGAAATCACTGCTCTTCCACACCATAACTCCTTACACTTATTTTAGCCTCATTGCCTGTAAGAATAAAACAATCATAACAATAAGGATAAAGCAAAATGACAAGTTTGAAGGCTAAATCTACTATATTTACTGTTAATGGTGTTAAATTGCTATTTGCCTTAGAGTGAAGAGTGAGTCATTAGAAAACATTTCTGGTTACCTGTGATTCTAAATACTACAGGTCATTTTTGAGAACTCAATAGAGGGCATGCAGCTCATATACCTTACTGGCATGTTTAAGATTAAATCCCTACCAGTGCCAAGGACTCATTCGGTTAATCTCCCCAAATGTATAGTGTACATTAGAAAAAGCTTGAGAAAGATCATATGCTTTTGGAGAACCTTTTTCTCTTGCCATTCAAAAGAGTTGGCATTGCTAGCCCCTCTTGCTTTTTCCACCTTTGTTAGGCTCACCGGCTGGCCTGAAGGACACTGAGAACAACGCAGCTTTCATACTTGGGTACTGGTTGAAATTCATCATGGATTCAGTCCAGCTCAGTCAGGGCTGACAGCAGCTGTGGACTCCATTCACCTGGAAGACGAGCCAAGATCCCTTATATCACTGTATTTGGACTCTCTCAGGTATGAGCTGTCCCAAAGTCCCTGTGCAGGTCAGGGGCTGTACAATGACCAGTGAGAGAATGTAGGACTGTACTACAGCAGAGGATGTGTCAACAGTTTGAGAGCATAGACTTAAGTTCTCCAATATTCCAGAGACAGACTAAGCATGATCTCTATGGATAAATGTCTAGTATTCACCTGTTAGCCCTCCAAATACTTTAGTTAACACTAACCGTCAGCATATAAGGCAGGGACAATGCAGATATGAAACCTTCGTCGTTTGTTTTCTAACAACTCACATCTAATGAGGATTCACCTGTTCTAGGCACAGAGCTAAGACTTTAACACAGATCATCTCTAACTCCTCACAATACCCTGAGTTAGGTACCAATTTACCCCAATTAAACAGGCAAGAAAACTTCTGGGACTTAGAAAGATTAAGCAGCATATATGATCTAAGAGAAGAGAACTAACACATGGCAGCTGAGGAACTAAACCCAGGCCAGTAGAGTTATGCTGTGCTGCCTTTCACTGAAATTTGATGCAGATAACAGAATAGCAACATGATAATTGTGGAATAAAATCAACACTTAGAACAGTGACTTTGACATGTAAGTAACCAACTTTGATATGTCATCACTCACAGCAATAAAAACAATGTTACTTAACCAACCTAACATTAAGAAAACAAATACTATTTATCTTTTTTTGGTGAGGGACACAATGATATATATTTAGTATCCACCTGGGAAAAGTGATCACTGATTTAAAAGAAATACAAAAATTATTTCTGAGTATTCATGGTAGTATGATTAAATAACATTTTACAAGCAAAATAATAAAATTTTAAAAATTAAAACTTTGAAAATAATTTAAAATTTAATCTCAATGTCTAATATTGTAAAGCCTCAAAAAGATCACTATTAAGTTGTCTTAGTAAAGTTTAAAGTTTAGTGCCTACCAACTGCCGTAGACATAGCTGGTTTCCAATAGCTCTCTCTGGAATGACCGAATTCATGAATATGCTTTTACAAAAATGACCTTTCATTATGTTTGTGAATTAATAAAAAAATCTGTTACAGGTTGCATGACATTTTCTCATTAGTAATGACATTTTGAAAGGATTTCCAGGCTCAATCTCTAGTTCAAACTGCAAGACAAAAGTAAACAACTGGCCAAGAAAAAAAATAATAATCAAGTAGAAATGAAGTTTTTGTCTTTGCATTAAGATATGAGGGGAAAAAAGAAAAGCAGCTTCCTCAAAATATCTCAAAATGTTAATACATTTAAAGAAATATAAAATTATTCTCTATGCCACAGCATGAAATCATGTGAAATAAATGTATTCTTTCAAGTTACGGATTGGTGAACAGTTAAGACATTTCTAGGCATATATGATATAATGGTCAGATTAAGTCATGCCAAGAAAACACTTGTCTCAAAATTATGTTAGTGCCTGGATACTGTGGGGAACTGAACAGTTTACCCAATGTGTGCTCAAAACAACTATTCATTTTTTAAAAAGAACTTCTAAAAACTAATATGAGCATTAAAAAACACAAATTACTCCAGTTATTTTCACAAGGGAAGAATGTTAGATTAAATTTACACTGGGGGCTTCCCTGGTGGCACAAGGGAAGGCGAGCCCCAGCCACTGCAGCATGAATTCAACCCCAGGCATTTGGAGGTGACCCACTCTCCTGTCTCACCTGCTGGTCCCCTCAGCATTGTGCTTCAGTCAGTCTGCCTGTTCTGTTCCCCACTCTGTCTGTGGTGAATCCTCTCACCACCACCCCCACCTCTGCACCTCTAGCCTGTACCCCAGTTCTTATATGCATAAATACATCTTTAAAAAACAATAAATAAATCTACATTGATCAACTTGTTTAGTAAACCTCTGTCCTGTTTAAAAGGCAAATAGATAAATGGATAAAGAAGAGGAATTATGTGGAAAATAGTTAAGATTGCTAGTAACTTCTACATCATTACAATAGACGTGTCCTCTCATAACAACAAATCTGAGATTCCCTAAGCATTCCCCACTCATTAGAAAATCAATAGCATTACCTGCGGTGCCTAGAGATGCTTTCGCATAAGGCTTTTATCTCATTTTAGCAACATTAAAAAAAAAGAAAAAAGCACAGGATGTATGTAACCTTGGCATTCACCATTACCCTGACCTTCTTAATACAGTCTGGTAATACAGAGTAAGCATTATGGTTCAGTTTGACAAGCTTTACAGGGTTCTGCCAAATTACAAAGTTGATGGGACAAATAAATAGGAACTGACTGTATCATACATTAGATAAAACAGACCTTGAAAGTCAGAGAGGGAACTTTATTATTTAAAGAGGCATAATTATTTTTGTAAAGGAAACTGAAACAGCATTTTCAGAAATGAAAAAATAATCCATATCCAATGTGATTTGTGCTTTTAAAATCCAGCCCACTTCTGTACATCTTCTCCATAGATGAAGCTTGTACGATATGTTAGAATAACTGACAAATACCAAGTCATGGATTTGGTTTTCAGAACTCATTATAGTAGTTTTAGAAGACAAACTATTCCTATCTAAGGATGTTACATATTAAACAGTCCTAGGTTTTGCCTGATACGTGCTAGAAGAAATCTGCAGGGAAATCTGCATGCCTGATCCCATGAATGACAAAACGTTTTTTAAAAATGAAAATATTATACACATTGTCTTGATTTTGACTATGCGATACTAAACATAAAATTTAAAAATCAAACACTGATGAATAAAATGAATCTCAGCAGTCATAGTTCAAACTACTTTTAAGACACAGGACTCTAACTCAATTTATCTTTTGGAAACTGAACATTTTTTTATGATGAAGAATAAAAATATTTTTTACACTTACAAAATATGCAGAACAAATATTACTGACATGAAACCTAGCAATCAGATCTGATATTTGTGGTCAGTTTTCTTGTCTTTCTGAGAAGCTCTTAGATCTACGAAGTAGATATAGGCAAAAGTATAAAAAAAGCAAAAATTCATATTCTTGGGTGGCCGTCTAATCAAGACACAGTAATCTCACCAGGAAAAGTAACTATGTGCCAAAACGCCACAGGAAAATAGATTCATAATATTTTCCGGTCTGAAAAAATACTACTTTACTTTTCCACCTTTTCTGGACTGTTTTAAAATATATGCTTGTTCCTAAGGAGAATAAGGGAAAACTCGGTTTGGGATTAACTATTGAACTATCTCAAATGCTAGAAAAACTTACACTGAAGTCTTGTATCCTCCAACACCTGTTACTAAAGTCCCTACAGTTGTACCTTAAAAAAAAACAAAAACCCACAAGCTAGTAAGGAATTTTCATTTACTTTGAGTCAAGATTGACACATCCACCTAAGTTCTCTAACGTGCTCTTTCGCCTACTAATCTACAGAGAAACATACAAATATAAGCAAAAAAAAGTGATGCATCGTCATCACTGTATTTTCATACAGGTTCACCAACATCATGAGACATATTACAACACATTAATCAATTACAACACGATAATCAGAACCAACGACTAGAGGGCAGTAAGAAATGGATTTAAAAAACCGACTTGGATTCTTAACTGCCCCTAGCCCTACATAGTTCCTTTTCAACCAGGAACTTTAAAGGATCAGAAAGTAAAAACAGGTTGCATTAAAGGAAGAGAAAGAAAACAGAATGTTCCCTTTACCCGGCACTGCAAAATTAGCAAGGGGACCCAGCTGCGCTGAAATGCATTATTAAAGAATGGCAGCCCCGACTCTACATTTACGTGAAATCGAGAAAAGTAAATAAATAACAGTGGTAATCGTCTTTAACAACAAAAACAGCAATAACTATTGTCACCACCGGGTTCCGTACAGCAGCTGCACATGGAGCGGGCTTCTCCTCCAGCCCCCACCGCCCGCAGCTTCCCCTGCAGCCCACGCGGCAGCTGAGAAAGGCGAGCGGTCCGGCGCGCGGCGCGCTGTGGGGCGGGGACCCTCCGCGCAGTTCCGCGCCCACGCGCCCCGCCTCCCCAGCCGCGGGCGCCTCACCTGCCCGCCCGCCAGCGCGAGCCCCTCCCCTCCGGCGCCCGCGCCACAGCGGACAGGGCGGGGTTTTTGGCTTCCGGTTGCTAGCGCCCGAGTCTGGGCCCGGGCCACCCCTTCCCCTGGGTGGGGGGTACGGCTGCGGTCGGGTGAGGATGTAGGTGGGAGGGGTGGCCTGGAGGCTTGCTTTTCAAACAGCATCCCGCGGGAACACTCGCGACTTCACTTAGCCGTTACCGAGCTGCCTCAATTCCAAGGAAAAGGAGGAAAAAGACGAAAATCCGGTTCTGAGATGCAGCTGATTGCCCAAAAGAATAGTGTAGGAGTACGTTTCTGGGCGTCAATTCGGATAGTACGGAAGGAAGATTACCCGCATCAAGTGGTACATACCTGGGAGAGTGCCCTGAGCGCAAAGTTACCTTCTGGGGATTAATCGGTCCGTTTGAACATCTCCAAGCATCCCCATCTAAGCTGTCAGTGGAACTGTGGAGTGCCAGTCACTTTGATGTTGACCTGCAAACTAAACAAACATAGTTTTGGGTCTCTCTGCTGGCATCATTTCCAAACAGTACTAATTGGGACAGCGACCCTGGAAAAATCACATTATATTGAAGTCCATCTTAATTTTGGATTCGTAATGGCCGAATATAGTGCTTGGAATTTAAAATAAGTCATTATTACAGAAAGGAAATGTATTTGTGAATGGTTAGATAGTGTGTGATTCAAAGGCTACCAGGAAAGAAATTTCATTCTTTTGACCAAAAGTCTCTTTATTGTTTTTACTGTTAACATTTTAGAGAGAAAAAAAGTATCATTTCTTCTGTTTTGGAAAATCAGTTTACTAGCTGATTTTCTATTTCCAGGCTGCTTTTTGCAAACATGGGAAATTTCAGTTATCTTGACTGCTGATAGTATATATATTCTAAAAATCTGTATTAGTTATAAAACTAAATTTTCTCTACATTTTTTCTAGAACTCTTAAAGAATTATTCTTCTACAGTCTTATTCTTTTATAGGAATTCTGTTTGGGCCCAGTATAGTAGTAATACAATGATTTTCACTAAACTATAATCAAGTTTCAATGCATTATCTTTCAGCAACAAATCGAACATATTAAAAAACTTTTCAACTCTCGTTTAACCAATAGTTGTCAAAACAGTGTTTATAATTAATGGGAATGCAAAAGTACCCACCACTTCTTCGAAGACCTTTACCTCCAAAAGTCCCTAAACTCCATTTGTACATTCCAAAGCGAGTTCATAAAGGTATGTATAATCAGATATATAATTAACTTTATTTTTCATAGAAATTCCTCAATGTATGCAGTTCCGAATTATAATAAGAACTAACTTTAGCCTTTCACTAATACAAATAATTTAGAAATAGCTGTTGTAAGGGGATATAACATCTAGTTCAAGTCTACAAGTTACAGTCAATTCTCCTTTGTGGATTATGTAGGTGCAAATATATTAAATTATTAAAATTTTTTGTAATCCCCAAATCAGTATATCATGCCATATCTATCTAACTCAACAGCATGTCATGAAGCATATTTCAGAGTATACAGAACTCTTTCTCACTCCTTTTGTAGTAAGTTGAAATTATGTGCAGGGAAGGAGTATATTTGGTAATTCTGGGTGGATAATGGACATAGGCACAGATATAGTGAAAATACATGTTCTCAACTGAGGTCAAACAAAGATTCCCACTTCTTATTTCAGCTCTCATACTGTAAATAACTGTCCCTTTCCTCCTCTAGTGCCGTGTTTTTTGAATGTTTGTGCTTTTTGCTGCTGATTTCACTATGTAAAATGTCTCCTAAGCATAGTGCTGATGTGCTATCTCACGTTCTTAATCAAAAGAAGGCTGTGATAAGCCTTGCAGAAAAATTACCTACATTAGATTAGCCTCCCTCAGGCATAAATTATGGTGTTGTTGGCCATGTGTTCAATGTTAATGAGTCAGCAATCTATATTAAATAAGGTGTCTTTAAATAGAAATACAGGTAAAACATGTATGGATTAGCTGATGACAATGTTGAGACCAGAGGCTTTGCAGAAACCTAACTGTGTATGTTCCCTAGAATCAGTAATGTCAGATAATTCATTGTTCTCTGTATAGAACAGAACTACCATGAATTGACTGTATTCATGAACACAGTGCTTAGGAATTGAGGATATAATTCTTCTGACAGAAAGAAAACAGACCCTGTCACTCTTCATTAATTAACTTCTAGTAGGATCGAATATATGTCAATGTAAAATTACCCTTTGATATATGTACAAGTGAGCCACTTATATAAATTTACATAATATCTTTAATCCCATTTCTGTATATGTTATCTATTTACTCCTTAATTATAAGTGATAATAAAATTAGCATATTTCTTCTTCTTCCTTTCAGGCTCTTCTACCACCTGTCTTTAGTATTAATTACTTCATTGTCAATATTTATATTACTAAAACATGCTTAGTCTAAAATTTGATTTATAATATTAAATTATTACGTTTTGATCCCTGGCACCTAGAGATGTGTAAATCAACATACCTGCACTACTTCTAATTTCTTCTCCTACTTTCCCTATCAATTTTTGTTATTTCTACATTCCTATAATGGAATGGAATTTACAATTTATTCAGGAGCAGTAATGATGGCCACAGTTATGTAGATATACCGCTCACTATAGAGTCTTCCATTGTAGTTTTTTTCATTCATCTTTTAGTTGAAGTTTACCCTTTATTACAGTTTTTCACTATTGATATTTGTGGACTAGCTAATCCTTTTTGTGTGGGGAACTCTGCTACTTTTGGCATCTGGGAGTATCTATGATATTTGCTATTATTAATCCTATGTCTTTAAAGGTGCTCTTGGCAGAGTACTTTAGGCATGGGTGATATTCAGATATTTGTTGAAGGAACAGATTAATACTTAAAATTACTGAATTTATAGTAAGACAACAATCAACTGTGGCCCAAACCCCTATGATAAAACAGATGCAGTCACAAAACCTGTAAAATTAGGTTAAATGATAAAACCTTGGTAGAAAATTCAGAATCTTCAGTATTAGAAATATTGAAGCTGTCATAAAGCTTTCATAAAGCAGGAATTGGGAGAAGTGGGGGCATTTCTTCCAAAGCATAGTAGAGAAACCAGGGAGTTAAGAGAACTGATCTCAGCTCTACCATCAATTCTCTGTGATCATAAGTGACCCTTTCCTTTTTTATATAGATTTTATTTACTTATGCATACAAGAGCTGGGGTACAGGCCAGAGGCGGGGGGGTGAGAGGGTGCACCAGAGACAGAGCAGAACAAGCAGATCAACTGAAATAGACTGCTGAGGGGAGCAGGAGAGGTCTACTGTGCCATGTGGGTCCCCTCCCTGGCCAGGGATGAAACTTGCATTGCACTGACTGTGGAAGCTCCAAAGTGTGGTGCTCAACCCCTTGAACCACCAGGGAGGCCCCATAAGTGATCCTTTTCTTTAGATCTGTTTCCTTATTTGGAAAAGCATTAAGAACCTTTTCCTTCTTCATCCAGTCAGAATGACATCCTTTGTGCTATCATATCTACATACTTATCCCTAACAGAACATCTGTCATTCTCTAGTACAACTGTTTGCTTGCCTCATTTCTATACTAAGTTGTGAGATCTTTGAGGGTTGTATGGTCTGTGCTGTGTGATTTTATTTTTTTGTGCTGTGTGATTTTAACTCTAAGACTATGGGTATAGCTGGCACTTGGCATTAAATATTACTGAATTAATGAGCTAGAACAAAAGTATGGATCATTTTAATGAAGAAAGAGGGATTTATGTTTAAGATAGTCTGCAAAAGAAGAAAAGGATTTAAATTGGTTAGTAAGAGAAGGTATTTCACAGGGTGACATGAGAAAGGAAGTCACAAATAAGCATTTGGCTTTTGTGATTGTCAGTAATAATTGGAGTATCTTACCTACTGAGTTCTCATTGGAAATTCATGGGTCATCATACAGATAGGTTAGGTGAAGTGGATTCAGTTCAAAGATTTACCAAACCAAGAAATAGGAATTATCATTGATAGGATTCAGATAATTTGATGAAATATCAGAAGGCTATGTCAGAAAATCAAGGGGAAGGTTAAATTGATGTAGATGAGGATGATAATAAGAATCGGCAGGAAAAATCTGGGATTTTTTTTTTTTGACTACTTAACTATAAGAAGATTAAAATGCAGTTGCCTGTGGTGAAAGCAACTTATGCCTATGACACCAGCATTTAGTTGTAAGACGTTGTATGTGTAATACTTCTCACTTGACTGGCAAGTGTTTACTGACTTGCCACAACCTGAACAAAGCAAAATGCCCTAGAATGGGAGTTCAGGGATGTAAATTCAGGTCTGAGACCCAACACTAATGTTATAAAAGAATATATTCACGTTGTTTTAAGCTAAATTTGTGGAAATTTGTTACAGCAGTCACTGAAAATTAATACCAGAGGAATGAAGTGTGTGTATGTGGGGTGGGAGGTTGCCTATCTCCATGCATGCGTATCTGTTTTTATGACTTGATAGCAGTCGTATCTTTATGAGAAAATGGTTATAGAAGCTGCTGATGAGTTTGTCTTGGGCTTAAAATCTTTAAATGGGGCCCTCCCCTGGTGGCGCAGTGGGTTCAGAAATGCACTATGAAGCAAAACGCAGCCACTATAGCACAAGTTCAATCCCTACCGTGGCCAGAGAGGTGACCCACATGGTGTGGCAGACCTCTCCTACCTTGCCCTCTGCTCCCCACTCTGTCTCTGGTGGATCCTCTCACTCCCTGCACTTCTGACCTGTACCCCAGTTCTTATATGAATAAATAAATCTTTTATAAAAAAAACTTTAAATGTTAAAAGCCAGATTTCAGAATAATTATCGTAGAAGGAAAATGAGTTAGAGTGAGAAGAGGGATGATGATAGACCCTTAGGAAAAAGAAAGATTTTCTTAGAAAGGAAAGAAAAGTTGCCATATTGGTAGAAATGAGAATATTGTTATGGGAGCCCAGGGTAGAGTGAATATCATAAAAAGGAGTGGGTATAAATATTAAATGCTAAGAAGCTGTCACATAAACAAATAATGCTAATTATCCAATGGATTTAGTAATAAGATATCAGTAAGAATGTTGTGGTAACAGCTTTGTTAGTAGAGGTGCTAAGTTCTAGGTAACAATTTAAAAAGTAATATGAGAAGGCTTCTGGTTTCAGTTTCAAATACTCAGTGAGTCTTCTTAGATCCATCAGAGAATTCAGGTGACAAAAAATCACCACACTGAAATCTGGAGAAACAGGCAAATGTAGAGAGAATAAGAGTTGAAATAAACTTTTTGTAATCAGAAGATGCCTGAATCACTTAATTGCTAGATAAATTGCTATTTATCTTTATGTGACAAACTGTTGGATGTTGAGTATGGACTAACTTGAGAATTAAATTTAATCACAACATTATAGAACAGTTCTTTTTCCCAATATCTTATTACATCAGCAAGCTCCAATATAATAATAGTGCATTAATTTTAAAGAGATATAGGATACAGACCTCATTTAAGTTTTTAGGGAAGCTCAAAGAGAGAAAGAAAAATAATAAGGAAACTTAAGCAACTACTTCAGTTCCTTTCCCATAATCACAAAGATGCATGATACCCAGCTTTCAACAAAAAATTACAAGGTATGCTTAAAGACTAGAGAAAATATAGACTGAAGGAGAAAAAAGCAAGTATCAGAACCATACTTAGCAATGACACAGATACTGGAATTATGGGAATTGAAAATAACTATGATTGATATGTTAAGAGCCTTCATGGGAAAAAAGAAAGCACAGAAGAACAGAAAAGTAATGTAAAAGAAGACTAATTTCAGGGATATGAAATCTCTAAGAAAAATCAAAAGGAGGGGTCTCCCTGGTGGCACAGTGGGTTGAGCCAAATTCGCACTGTGGAGCATCCACAGCACAGCCCCTTCAGTCACGGAGGGGACCCACATGGCGCAGCAGACTGCTCTTGCCTTACCCGCTGCTTCTCCTCAGCAGTGTGTTTCAGTCAGTCTGCCTGTTCTGCTCCCTGCTCTGTCTCTGGTGAATCTTCTCACCTCCCACAACTCTGGCCTGTATCCCAGCTCTTATATGCCTAAATAAATCTTGAAAAAAAAGAAAAATCAAAAGGAAATTTTAGGTATAAAAAAACACCGTAGCCTGGACCTGAATGAAGAAAGAATATGTAAGCTTGAGGACAGGACAACAGAAATTCTCAGACTGTGTCTAGTGAAAAAATTATCCTTCAAAAGTGAAAGAGAAATGCAGACTTTCTCAGAGAAACAAAACTATGGGAATTTGTTGCCATTAGACCTACCTTTTCAAAAGTTCTTTTATGGAAAGAAAAGCAAAAAGAGAGGAGAGAGGAAGGGAGGGGAGGAAAAGGCAGGAGAGAAATGGGAGGGAGGGAGCGGGGGAGGGAGGGAAAGAGGAAGAGGGAGAGGGAAGAGGAGGGGAGGGAGGAGGAGAGGAGAGGGAAAGGGAGGGTAGGAGAGAGAGTGGGAGGGGAGGGGAAAGGGAAAGGGAAAGAGAGGAGAGGGAGGAGAGGGAGGGAAGGAATAATATGTCATTATTCTACTTAAAGAAGAATAATGGATAATGGATAGTCTTTTCAGCAAATCATACTGGAACATCTATATGCCCTTCCCAAAAAAAGTTTAGACCAGACCTCACACCATTTACAAAAATTAACACAAAAATATTGATCTAAGTTTACAAATGCAAAACTATAAAAATTCTAAAATACCACAATGGAGAAAATCTAGGGTTTCTCCAAAATCTTGGATTGGGTGATGAATTTTTAGATATGACACCAAGAAAAAAATAATTCGTGAAAGAAAATATTGATGTTAGACTTCATGAAAACTAAAAATTTCCACTCTATTAAAGACATTGTTTTAAAAAATGAGAAGACAAGCCACATACTGGGAGAAAATACTTGAAAAATACATATCTGATAAAGGACTTGTGTCTTAAATACTCTTAAACTCAGCAGCAACACAAACAACCCCACTGAAAATTGGTCTAAAGATCTGAACAAATACCTCATGAAAGAAGAGATTCACAGAGCAAATAAACATGGAAAATTTTAAATAATAATGATATGCCATATACCCTGGCAGGTTTATTAGAATAGCTAGTCTAAAACACTGACAATACCAATTACTTCAGAAGAGTGAGAGGAACTCTCATTAATTGCTGGTGTGAAAGCAAAATGGTGCAGCTTTTTCTGAAAACAGTGTGGCAGTTTTATACAAAGCTAAACAAACACTTAACCACAAAATCGAGCTATTGCACTTCTGGATATTTACCCAATTGAGGTGAAAATGTATGTCCACACAAAGGCCTGCAAATGCATATTTGTACCATCTTTATTCATACAAGCCCTAAACTGGGAGCAATTCAGTAGGCAAAAGGATAAACAAATTGGCACATCCACACTATGGAATTTTACCTAGTGATAAGGAAAAATAAGCTATAAAAATCACATCAAAACATGGAGGAAATTTAATTGCATATTGCTAAATGGAAGAGGTCAGTCTGAAAAGGCAATATACTTTCGTATTGCAACTCTGGTTTCCTGGAAAAGGAAAACTATGCAAACGGTAAAAAATATCAGTGGTTGTGAGAGGCTCAGGGAGAAGGAAAGGGTTAAGTGAGGACTAGGGGATTTTTCGGGTGATACAATTATTTGCATGTCATTATACTTTGTTAAAACCTATTGATGAGTGAACTCCAATATAAATTATGAGCTTGAACTAATCATGTATCATTGGTTCATTAATTGTAATAAATGTACACTGCTAATGCAAGTTAATAGATGAAACTGTACAGGTAGAGGATATATAGTAACTGTACAATCTCGTTCATTTGTTTTTTATATATTGAAACGTGGGTCTAAAATTAGTCTACTAATTTAATAAAAAGTTATAGAATAAAGTGAAGCATGAAGATGAGAGGAGAGGAAGTCAAGTAATGAGTGTAAATTCAGTTTGCCATTGAAGAAAAAGATAACTATGGTGGAATAGAGGTATTTGGAAGGTATTCTGGAGTCCACTGAAGTTTTTTCTCGTTATTGTTTTTTTTTTTTTTTTAATATAGGAGAGAGAGGAAATGCAGTTGAAGATAGAAGGAACTATTTTACTGAATGGGTTAACTTTGATTAATTCCTTATAAGCAGGAAGAAAACATTATTCTACTTGCTTTTCAAACTCATGTGGCACACACATCTCTCTCCCAAGACTTTCTATCTTTTTTCTTTTAGCATTGTCTCATTTTCAAATGTTAAACAACCAGTCCAATCTAAATCAATACTTTGATGTAGTTTTTAGTCAACCTTGCTCCTTCCAGCTTTGCCTAACCTGCTAATTTTTATATAAAGATTTTTAAAAGATTTATTTATGCATACAAGAGCTGGGGTATGGTCAGAGGTGTGGGGAGGGGGGTGAGATGAGTCACAAGGGACAGAGTGGGGAGTAGAACTGGCAGATCTACTGAAACACACTGCTGAGGGGAGCAAGCGGGCAAGGCAGGAGAGGCCATGTGGGTCCTCTCCCAGGCTGAACTCCTGCTGCAGAAGCTGCGGAAGCTCCAGTGTGGTGCTCAACCTCTTGTGCCACCAGGGAGGTCCATCCTGCAAATTTTTAGACAAAAAAGGGAAAGGGGCATGATACTTTCTTCCATATTGTTATTTTATTTTTCTTTCCCAAATCATAGTTTCTGGCCTCTCCATGTAGCCATTAGGGTTAGGAGTGGGGAAGACTTAAAGAATGAAGAGTTAAGGCAAGAACCAAACATCAATCTCTGCATGTTGCCTCAGAGGGGCGGGGGAGAGAGAGAGATTGAGATTTATTGGAAATCAGAATTAGGGAAGATGGGCAAATATGTGGAGGAGTGTGTGTGGAGGAGTTTGCAGTGTGGGGTGTGGGTTGGGACGCATAATGGTGGGGACGTGAATTGGGGCTGCATAAATGCCTGGCACAAGCTACAGGGGGAGTGAATAGGGGCTGTTACTTGGGGGCTCCATTGTTGTTGCTGATCACAACATCCTATTTCTAGTTCCTGTTTACCCTTAACATTCTGTCAATAAAGCTAAAGCAGTACTAATTTGGTCATGTCTACCTGCTGTTTTCAGCAAATACTGATTTTTCCCAGTATGTTCCTCATACCAAGACTTTTGTCCTGGTAAAAGGCCCCCTGCCTGACTCTACATTTTAGCTTGACCAGCAGGAATTTTGGACACCAAGACAACATCCTGAGAAAAAGGGGGTGGGGGAATCCACATTTGAACCCCCTGAAATACAGAGATACAGGTCATGAAATTCAAGAATTGTTTTGCCTCACTCCAGTCAGGACATAGAACTGGGTGGGCTAATCCATCTGTAAGTGTCAGTGAGAGAATATGGGCAGGAAATAATATGTTATTTTTTTCCTTCTGGTGTAGACTCCTATTTTCTATAAATGGTTATCTGAAAATTTCCTTGGGTGAACGTGGGTAAAATATCCCATTTTAGCAACCATGCCAGGGCGGGGTGTGGGAGGGAGAAACATGGAGCACTCCAATAGCCCTATTCAGAGAAAACCTCTCTGAATCCAAATCAATCTCTAGCCTTCTCATTTAGAGACAACAGGTGGGAGAGTTGGACTTCTTTCCATTGTCTCTCTACAAATTTTACCTTAATGAATCTATTTTTTCCATATTAGAAAGCAGGAGTCCTGATCATTTATTATACCCAACTGAGACAAAAAAGGGAAAGTACCCATATAGAAAGTATGTATATATCAGTACCCATATAAAAAAGATCTCTAAATCATATTGCCTAAGAAAGAGAAAGCATATTTGATGTAGAGAGGTATCAAAGAAAGAGAAAGCATATTTGATGTAGAGAGGTATCAAAGGGCATTTTCTGGACATAAAGGAAAAAAGAATACTTACTGATCTATCCTAAATGAACTTGTACCTTGTTGCCAGTATCATAATATTATGCTGAAAAGACCCATTGTTCCAATATCTGATGTTGAAGAGAAATGTAGATTTTAGTACAATTTCTGCACTGGCAAGAGGCAGCTCTCTTTCCCACTATTACTATACAGGTGCCTCTTTTTTTCTTTTTCTTTTCCTAATAAATCATCCTTTAAAAATAGAAGGAAGGAAGAAAGGGAGGGAAAGAGAGAGAGGGAGTGAAGGGAAGGAGGGAGAAAGGAAAACCTTTGTTCAAAGAAGTTTTAAATGAGGAAGCAATAATGATAATTTTTTTAAAAATAGCAAAATTCAACAGAACAATTTATACTTATCCATATTGCCAGAGTTTTAGTGGAAACTGTGCAAAATCTGCCTAATATCCTATCCTTTGGTCTTTGAATTCCATTCTTCCAAAAGTAGTTCCTTGTGCTTTTTAAACCTAATACAGTTCAGCCTTTTTACTTCTCCAGTTGTCCACTCAACATTAACCTCAGTCAACTAAACAAAAACATTGGTAGCTGAATATGTATATACAGAAACATTTTTAGAATGTGATAGAAGGGTGAGTAGGTAAAGATAACCTAGGAAAACTAATTAACATTTAATATTAATTACTATTAATTAAAATGAAGACAAAACATTAATCATGTCTCTGACACCTGGATAAATCTAATCTAATCTTTTGTTCTTTTTCTGGTTTAGCCAAGACTAGTATAATTCAACCACCACGTGTAAAGATCATTCATGATGAAACCACTTCCACTGAAAGAGATGAAAGTCGTTTTCTTGATGTATCAAGAAATCAGTCACGATCCCCTATCAGTATTCAAAATATCCTTCTTGACTATCATGTACAAGAAAGAGAAGGTACTCTTTCTGTACCCAAGAAGTTTAGGAGGGTCTCTTGGCACTTTCCAGAGACTGTCGCCACTGCTTCAACTCCTACTACTACTCCTACTACGACTGCAACAGCTACTACTATGACTCTTGCTACTGCTAATATATTTCCCCCAGCCACTCTTTCACCTCAATCTAGATTTTTTAGGCAAAGAACGGCTCAAGTGGAAACTACAAAAAAAACAAAAGCAGAAGAGCCTACAAAAATAAAAAGTATTTCTATGAGTAATGTGTTATTGGACTTGATGGTTTTATCTTCAGCTACACCTGCACCTTCAAAAGTTTCTTCCCGAATCACCACTCCCAGGTACAACGTATTTCATCCTGAGTCTCATTTATCGGCAGCTATGACTCATGATTTTGCGCAGTCTCTGATGGATGCAAGTGCAACAGTGCCAAGTCCTCCATCAAAAACTAAACCAGCTAAACTGGAAAGAAACTGGTATCAACATGGTGAACATAAACCTACGGCACTGCTAAAAATGACTACCTTCCCAGGTTTCATGACCTTACCAATAGCAACTACGCCTAGAAAACCTCGAAAACAATCTATGCTAGGTAAATACAAACTAAGATTGATTGGGATCAAGTAGAAAAAAGAAATGAGAACGCATACAAACAAATTGTGCCCCCTTAGTGGGTTTATAAGTTGGGAGGGTGGGACTTTTTGCTATACCTTTAATATATGAGCCAGTATGCAGCAACAGAAGTCCTAACCTTGTAAATCTGCCAAGGCCACACTGGGTGCTCCACTCACTTAATGGTGGTGAAAATGGATGAGGGCGTTCAAAGGATCATAAAAGCTAATATAAAGGAAGAATGAGAATGAACAATCATTTAGAAGATGATCTAGATGAACTCCAGAAGCAGAATGTCAGTGATGGGTGCTTTCATGGGTTCATTTCCATGAATAATTTCAATTCATTAAAAGATGAACATGAAGGCATAGTGAAATCGTAACACCCTCAAAGTGAATTTTCACAAGTATCCAAAAGTTGTCTCATTATTTCTTTTTTCTAGAAAGTAATGATGAAAATGTGTCAAGGCAACGCAAGTCAACCCAACATGAAGGTAAATGCTGGCTTTATATTCTAAAAACTATGATAATTTCTCTATAAAAGAATTTGTGATTTTGTCTTTTATGTATGTATGTGATTCAAACACACATGCCATTTTCAATTCCTTAAGACATATACTCTGCAGATTTTTTAAAAATACTGACTATAAACCAAATTTTATACTGATGTTGGGAACACAGATGATAGACTAGTCTTAATCTGGATGGGATGGGTAGGTAGTCATGAAATAATGAGAGTTAAGGACTTGCCTGTATCAGACACTGTTCTAAGTTCTCTTATCTGAGTTACATGGCAGAAATAAATGAAAATCACCTTTAGAGAAAGATTTTTATCATCCTTAGCTATAATAATCATAGTTATTTTATACATTATAGTTATAAGCTATATATTTATACATCATCTTCACATTGTTTCTAGAAACAATTTCACAAATTTAATTGTAGTTCAGGGTTTACTAACTACCAGGTATACAAAGAGAAAATTGGAGTAAATGAAAGCCAGCAGAAGCAGAAAGCAGTAGAACTATACTCAAAGAAGTTCTAGTTATTAGAATTCATCAGACACAGATTTTAAAATAACCTGGTGACTTCTGGTTACGATTGAGTAGCTTTTATCAGACAAACCCTTTCTCCAAAAAACTATTAAAAATGCCCAAAATGTATAAAGAGCTACTGAAGGTACTGGAGAATAACCATTTGTAGACATGACTTTAGGGGTTATAATTCTTAAAGTAACTCATAAGTTAGCTCTACATTTACCTTGGCTTTTGCCTGAGGGCATTTGTGATATTGGAGACTAGAGCACCAGTAGAAAGTGAAAGAATTCATGAATCAGGGAGGTAATGATGAGACTTCAGAGCTGTCATGATAAAGTAAATTTTGATGATCTTTGAGTTGTTTTTTTTTTCTTTCTTGTATGGTATCTTCAGAGTGAGGAAAGAGCCAAGTTACATAGGATGTTTGACTCATACATCTAGGTGATTTTAAGGAAAAATCTGAGATTATTCCTTGGGAGGTAATCTCTGAGTTATGCTTTATGATGAACTTAATTAGTTTAGTGAATCAAGAAGTGGTTTACATATTCACAGTAGACTCTTTTTTAAAAAATGCTTATAAATATAGTACAAGAAGAATGATATTAATGGAATCTAAATTATCCAGGTAAAAATCTATGAGTAAATAATTTCCTTTTAAAATAACAATTGTGCTGTCTAATTTTCAACAACAACAACAAAACCCAGCTTGACAAACGAATAGTGAATTGAATGGGAATCTCATCCAAATAATATACAACTAATCTATTTATAATAGCTATTTATGATGATGGTTAACTTTTACTCTAAGTGATAGCACATTTAAGCTTCATATTTTGTCCTATTTATTTAGTCCTCACTGTATTTGGAAAAGGAAATGAGACATTGATACAATCCATGCGTTCTGGTGCTTTTAAGACTGTTGCAGCAACACGAGATGAAACAGTAGCATCTATGATGAACCTGGCCATCCTAAACTGTAAAATGTATGAAAGAAATGCACTTAGTCTTAAGGTATGCTAGATGCTTTCAATGATAATTTCCTATTATATTATCAATTATTTTTGCTTTATGTTTTCTAACTTAAGTTGTTTCCATGATACTGAAGGGGTCTTTTCTGTCACAGAAATTTCCCAGGACCACATTCATATGGCATTGCTAAACCTCTCTCTCCTACATGACCTTCTTTCCACCAACTAAGTTTAAAAAAAGCTCAATCAAAAGCAGTTATAATACTTACTTCATTACTTCATCTACAGGATGAGAATTATATCTTCCTTGCAGAATTGCAAGTTTTAAGAGTAATATTTACTTTGCACATAGTGTGTGCTTAATAAATGGTAACTTGTGGGGCCTCCCCAGTGGAAGGAACTTGATCAGATGTGGAGGGTCGTGTAATAAAAAAAGTGGGATTCAGAGATATATTTTTAAGTTATCTGTAATCTTAATCCTGATGCAAAGTCTAGCACTAAGCTAGCTTTTCACTGAACACAAGCTCAATATGATGAATAATAATACAAATTACCATTTAAAAATTTTAAAGATATTTTTTAATTTATGCATACAAAAACTGGGGTATAGGCCAGAGATGAGTGTGTGTGGGGTGTAGTGATAGGATTCCAGAGACAGAGTGAGGAGCAGAAGAGGCAAATCCACTGAAACACACTGCTGAGGGGAGCAGCAGGTGAGACAGGAGAGGTCTATTGAACCATGCGGGTCACCTCCCTGGCCTTGGATTGAACTTGTGCTACAGTGGTTGCAGATGCTTCATAGTGTGGTGCTTAACCTTTGAGCCACTGGGGAGGTCCCACAAGTTACCATTTATTAAGCACACACTATGTGCAAAGCAAATATTACTCTCAAAACTTGCAATTCTGCAAGGAAGGTATAATTCTCATCCTGTAGATGAGAACACTGGAGCCCAGTGAAAGCAACTTGCACAAGGTCACACAAGCAAACAAGTGGCTAAGCTTGGAATAATACCAAGAACTCTTTGGCCTCAAATATTTAAATCTTTTATTTTAATATAAGTTAAAATTCATAAGAAACTTACAAATTTCTTATAGTGCCAGATAGTTTCTTCAGAAAATTAGGCTATTCAAAAATATCCATGGGAATACATGGGACTTTAGAAAGCCACACACTTTGCCCAAAATGATGCATTCTTAGAAAAGAACTGAGAAGACCCTAATATTTCAATTCTGGCCAATATATAGATGCAGCCCAAGCAGAATGTGAAGGTTAGTGCATAATTTTAAATGGTCTAAGTATTGACAAGGTGTCCTTTCATAAAACTAATCTGAAAAGTATGGAAGAAGTATTATTTTCTCCCTCTCTTATTCCTGCATGCTTTTTCTCTCTCAATTCTCCTCTAATGTCCACGGAACTCTGTCTAAACACAAGTTAAAGGAGCATATTTCTAAGACAACAAAAGAAAAGGGATATTAACTTAACAAAAATAGCTCAGAAAAAATTCATTAAACCAATGGCTTTAGCACACACGTGCAAAAAAAAAAAAAAGCAAACTCTTACAAGGGAAAAGAATATGATATTTACAGTTACCTAATTATAATATTAAGTGTTCAGATTTCCACAACAACAACAAAAATTATGTAACAGGTATGGAAGCAAGAAATATGGCCCATTCGCAGAAGAAATTAACAGAAAATGTCTTTGAGAAAGAACAGACACTGCCCTTACTACAAAAAGACTTCCAGTCAACTGTCTTAAATATGCTCAAATAACTAAACTATATACATATAGCTACAGAAAACCAGTAGAAAAGTAATCCCGCTTTTGCTAATTCAGATTAGCAATAAATAGACAAAATTACAAGAAGGAACCAAAAAGAAGAAGTGGAATTGAAAAATACAATCATTAAGGGGCCTCCCTGATGGCACAAGGGGTTAAGCACTACATGAAGCATCCACAGCCACTGCAGCACAAGTTCAATTCCCAGCCAGGGAGGGGACCTACATGGCATAGCAAACTTCTCTTGCCTTGCCCGATGCTCCTCTCAGCAGTGTATTTCAGTAGATCTGCCTATTCTGTTCCCCACTCTGTCTCTGATGATTCTTCTCACCCCCTACACCTATGGCCGGTACCCCAGTTCTTGTATGCATAAATAAATAAATCCTCAAAGGAAAAAGAAAGATAACTGAGAAATAGAAGTAGACACAAGAAAAAAATGGGGTAAAATAATTAAATATAAAACAGATTTAATTATTTATATTCCAGCTTATTGTAGACACTCAATAAGTGTTTGTTTTAATTAATTGAAATAATGCCGGTCACATATATACATAACACTATAGTTATTACATAGAAAAATACTTAGTATTTTTTTCTATTTTGTTTCTTCCTTTGCATGTTTAAGAAATTGTTGGGATGACAGACTAAAATAAACTAATGGAAGGTGAGCATAGATTTGTTAGTGTATTGGGTCAAACATTTTTACTTAGATTATATGCTTTTTTATCTACTCTTGTATAAAATACTTTGTGCATTATTAATAATTAACCTCTTGTATCTTGTTACTTTCTTTTAGGGTTTTTTTATCACCCATTGTCCAGACTTAACACCTTTGGCTTTGCAACTGGTATATATTGACTTGTCATTTAATCATATCTCTTCCTTTCCCCCAGAAGTGAGTTCATTTTTTTATTGTATATAATGCAATCACTTCTCATTATAATAAAGGTTAGACACGTAAGATGAATTGGCATTACTATAAATATATTTTATATTGCATCCAAGAAGCCTTATTTTCAGAAATGTCAAAAAACAGTAAATTTTTTTAGGAAGTTCCATGACATAATTCTCAAGGACAGCGCTATAGTCAGTTAGTAACTATATCCTTAAAGATGTCCTCAAAATAGTATAATGTCTATAAAGTAATTAATTTACTCTTCTAACTCCAAATAAAACCTAAGCCTTCCCATGTGTTGTACAAAAACTTTATAAAAAAAGGTTTAATGACTGGAAAATACGTTGTTGTAATAAGTTTTAATAATCATAGACTGAAATAGCATATTCTGCTTAATAAAACATATCAGGGTTAGTCACATGTGGTATGAGATAATTAAATGTCATTTAAAATAAATGAATTATTATGTATTCAGTTTCTAAATTCATTGCTTTATAGGTCACTGGGTAATTGCTTATTTTGTGAATTGACTTTCAGCAAAATCATGTTTCATGAATTGAGTTTTAGCAAATGGATTTGAGTTACATTTTATACATAGTATTGAAAATGTTTTTTCCATAATTTCTCTATCATGTTGTATTTTTATTTTCACTACAATTACTTTCTTAACACACAACACCAGTTTTTATTAATTTCACTAAGACAAGATGACCAGAATTCCCAAGGAATAATGGGAATCTTAGTTATCCATGTTAATTTTAACCTTCCTTCTAAATAGTCATAGATGGGGCTGTGTAGAAACCAAAGAATGTTCTATCTACTAAAAAGTAATATATAAATAAAAGGGAGGACTTTAGATGTAAAATATAAAGTGACCATTTAAAAAGTGTAAAACTCAATAGAACTTGCTATTAAAAGGCAGGTATATATTGTCTACATACCAACAAGGATGCTAGTGTCCAAACTTGGACGGGATGTACTGGAGGTGGGAGGATGTGCCAAGTTATTAACAAAGTGTAATCACAATGACTAAAAACAAATGTGATGGGGCTGGATTATTGAAAGTTCCATGGAAAATTTAAAATGGTGAAATCAGAGAGAGGAAATAGTTTGGGACAGGTAAAGATAAAAGCAGAGATGGTAAATAGGAAATTTAATGTAGCATTAAATTTTTGTATATATACTCGGTTTTCTTTCTTCTCTCAGTTTCCTTCAATAACATACAATTATATACAGTAAGAATTATTTATATATTGTATTACTATGTCTGTAACATATGGATATAATATATATAACAATTATAGTACAAAAAAGGAAGAGGGAACAGAGCTATTTAAGAACATTTTCCTATCTTACTGGCATTTAGTTAAATCTGTAGATTTGGTAAGTTCAGATGTGCATAACAACCTCTAAAATAATGACTAAGAAAGTACCTGAAGAATACTTTCAAACTAATTTAAATGGCATACTAGAAAATATTTAGTTGATGCAGAGTAAGGCAAAAAAGAAAGACATAGAGAACATGAAAAGCAAAATGGCAGACATAAATTCAACCATGTGATAATAATATTGGATGTGACATCAAAAGATCCAATAAAAAGATACAAATTATGAAACTGTATCTAAAAGAAGCAACCTTAAATGATATGCTATCTATAGGAGATATGCTTGAGATTGAAAGAAAAAAGGCGTTTGAATGTAGAAGTATGAGGAAAGATGCATGCAAACAGCAACTAAAAGAAATCTGGAGTAATCATTATCTCAAACAAAATAGATTTTAAAACAAATTACTAGAGATAAAAAGGGACATTCATCCATCTATTAGGATAATACAGCAATTATAAATACTTAACAATTGAACCCAATTTATGAGTACATGAAACAAAAATGAAAATTTGAAAGAAGACAAATATTCAAGAATAATAGTTGGACACTTTCAATACTCCATTTTCAGTAATGCAAAGAACAGCTTGCCAGACGGTCAGCAGTGAAACAGAACGTGAACAATACTATAGACCAATGAGACCTAAGAGACATTTATGCAACACTCCAACCAACAGTAATAGAATACACAATCTCAAATTTATATAGAATATTTCCCAAGTAGGACCATATGTAAACCCACAAAGCAATTCTCAATAAATTAAAGATAAATAAAAGTCACAGAGAATATTTTTTTGATCATATAGACTATAATAAGAAATTAATAGCTAAAAGAAATTTGGGAGTATAGAGAAATTGAAATCCATGGAAATTAAACAACACCTTCATTTACAAATGACTCAATGAAGAAATCAAAAGAGAAATTTGAAAATATTTTGAGATGATTGAAAATGAAAACACGACATGCCAAAATGAATGGGGTATATACTTACGTGGCTAGAGTCCTAAATTTAGTAATCTGACGTTTTAACACGCTAAAATTACAATACTCCCAAATTGACCTATAGATTCATTGCGATGTTTGTGAAAATTACAACTTACCTTATTTCTCCCCAAAATTTGATATGATTCTAAAGTTCATATGGAAATGCAAGGGATTCCAAATAGTCAAAACCATGTTGAAGCAGAATAACTATATTGGAAAGCTTATACTTTCTGATTACAAGAATTATTCTGCACTATTCTACCACTTTTAGATCTTTATGAATATAAAAATGTTTAATTTGTTCAAGAGTGCTAATGTACACCTTATGAAGATTCACCAGAGAGCAAAAAAAAAATTAGTCACACAAAGATGACAGATTTAAATGGAATGTTTTATTTTTACACTTAATAAGAAAAATCAGTGTAGATGAAATTACTATGATGCCAGAGTAAAACAATCTGGCTCTGATATCTGACACTCCACAGATTACTAAGGTTAATTACTTATTTTCTGCAGATATTGCCTTCCTCCTTTATTGTTTGCATAATTGCCCATTATGAAACAATGAACTTGATCAAAACAGGATAAATTTCCCATTTAGATTGGGATCATTCATGAGTCAAGGATGGATGAGTACAGTAGTTGCATTATCTTACTATATTATACATGTTAGTGTTGATCAGTTATTACCATAGGCATTTGTTGAGATAAACAATACAGCCAATTAAAATCACTACCCTGACTTTACTACATTAGTTGAAAGGGGTTTATAAAATGTAAAAAATAAGAGGCATTTGTATAGTTTATTATTCTACTTGTGTTATTTCTCTTTTCTGTTCTTCAGGTACTTTGTCTTAAATATTTACAAGTACTGATTCTGAGAAACAATCCTATCACAGAAATACCTTCTGCAATTGAACAACTTAAGTTCCTTAGAATTTTCAACATAGCTTTTAATTATATCACTACTCTTCCACCTGGGTAAGAGTCATAGTCTGAGATTATAAACAGAGACTGTACAGTTTATTATTTACAAATGCATTAATTTCTTTTGAAAACTGCAATTTTTAGCCATTTAATAATTCTTATTCTGTTCTAGTTAGTTTATTTGCTTTTTAATATTGTATTAAAAATAACTTACCAGCTACATAGATGGCAATTAATATAGGGCTAGTGACTAATGTAGAGATTCATGATCTCATGTGGATTAAATGAACACAATACAAAGAGACTCAGGGAAGAGCCTTCCACCTATCACTTAACAGTTTTCTTGGCTATGGGGACTCATTGAGCTTTGAATTAGGAGATCTTGACTCTATTGCTAGTACTTACTGTCAATGCACCTCAAAAGGTCAGCATCAGTGCCAAAGGGTGGGCAAGGGGTTGCAGAATCCAGCCCACTGTCCTCTTTTTATTGTGAACTATGTCTCATTTGGAATTCCCCAGCACTTCTACACATATTTCCTTCATATAAGGGTGTGTGTCTCCAAACCATTCATTCCTCCTTTGTGGGATCACTGGTTAAGTGGCTGACCAAGTGGTCATAGCATAGTTTGCACTGTGGACTCCCACTAGACCACAGCCTCAGGGGTCTCTCTCCACCTACTTCTTGTTCAGTGAAGCATGGTTTCCCTCAGGTGCAGTCTACCTGCTCCCTGATGCCCAAGGGTTGTCTTCATTTCACTGCAAGCTATGGGAGTTTCTGGGTGCTGTATTACATGGGTTAGCCTAGCTGATTCTCTAGGGAGTGAAGCAAGAAACCTCCACTGATGCCATTTGGATCCATTAAGAGACTCTTTTAACAATCTCAACACTTAAGAAAGTCCAAGGTTTCTGAGAGCAGTGAGTCCGGAACTATGGATGAAGACCAAGTATCACAGACATCCCCCACATATGTCAGTTATTTAACTCTGAATGGAAGTTTTAAACCAAAATCTTAAAACAAATGCCAAAATAAAAGATCTCTTCCAATTTGAGTTTAAAAAACTGAATGTAGGGGCCTCCCTGGTGGCGCAGTGGGTTAAGCAATGCCCTATGAAGCAAACTGCAGCCACTGCAGCACGAGTTCAATCCCTGCCGCCGGCCAGGGAGGGGACCCACATGGCGCAGCAGACCTCTCCTGCCTCGCCCACTGCTCCCCTCAGCAGTGTGTTTCAGTCAGTCTGCCTGTTCTGCTCCCTGCTCTGTCTCTGGTGAATCCTCTCACCTCCCACGACTCTGGCCTGTATCCTAGCTCTTATATGCATAAATAAATAAAATCTTTAAAAAAGAACAAAATAAAAATAAAAAATAAAAACCTGAATGTAGGTTAAAGGGACAGGGACTCTTAAGTACTTGAACAACATTTTACAAAAGAAAATCTGCACAGTAAATAAGGAAGTGCCTCCAAATTCATGTTCATCTAGCATTGTCAGTAATTAATAACCCAGCAAATTGCATGTTTATACACTATAGACCTAACTACTCAGTCATTTAAAATAGTATCTTTCATACAATACTTATCACTTATATACACTTATATATGTATATAAATAACATATATACTTATCATACATAAGGAAAAACATATCTGAATGTGAGGAATTTCTTGGGTGGTCTTTGTAGATGAGGTTTTATCCATTCTGAACATTTCAAACCACTCTTAATGGATAAATGAAAAATTTTTAGGAACTTTCATTGCAATCACACTATCTATAATAAAAAGAAGTCTATCTAAATTCCAAGATCTTAGAAAAATAAAGTTTCTATTTCACCCTACTTGCTCATGTATTTAATTCTTTAATTATGTCTAGTATAATCATTTTTACAATTAATTTTCCTTTCCAATTAAGGTTTTTTACTTTGTCCTATCTTGAGAAAGTTGATGTTTCCTACAACAGTATTAGTTTTATTCCAAATGAAATCCAGAAACTCAGGTATTTTGGAAGTAGTAAGTATGTATAAAATGATATGCCCTTAAGAATATTTGGTGATGATTGTGATGGAGTAAATTTACATGAGGCATAAAGTTTGCCAAAATGTAATGTGAATGGTTGGTGTATAATATTTTAAAGACATAACATTTTCAATTAATAAAGGGAAGCTATGATGACCACTTAATAGAATGATAAATTATTTTTTCCATTTTCCTTTGTGTGAGTGATTTTATTTATTTTCATAAGGCAATATATCTACAAATACAAGTAATGCAAAGGGTAAAGCTAGGCTTTGTTCTTTCTCATATAAATATTTTAAAAGTCTCTGTTCCTAAAAGTCATATCTGTTCCTAAATGTCAGTATCATATTATATTTATTATAATCTTAGAACATTGTTAATATCAAGTAGGGAGATTATTTTTCAATAATAGTCTCTTAACTATCCTCTTTAGATTGCAATTTTAAAATAATTCCATCCCCAAAACACATAAGCACAGAGTTGGGACTTTAATTGGAACTGGATTGAATTACATGTAAAAATTAAAATTAGCAGAACTTACATTTCTGATAATAAATCTTTTCATCAAAAAACTATTTTTCATTTGTTCAATTCTTATTTTATGTTCTTCATTGTATGTACGACTCATTTCATGTAAGATTTTTCTTATAAACCTTTTCTAAATACTTTGTAATTGTAGTGCTACTATAAATATTTTCTCTAATTTTCATTACTATCACCAGTAAAGACTAGAGAAAAGCTATGTTTCTTTACATTAATTTAAAATCAAACCATGTAACCAAATGATATTACTAGTTCTGATAGTTTTACTAGATTTTGCATAGTTTTCTAGGAGCATAATCTTCATTAAAAAGAAATTTTATGTTTGTTTTCTGACATTTATATCAATTATTTAATTTTCCATGTGACTATCTTTGCATTTAATATAGGGAATTCAGCCAGTTGACATTTGTTATGACTATGCCCTCCACTTTACTTTGTATTTACTATTGATATTGCTACATGTTCTCCTTTTGCTTTTTTTTTTTTAAGGTGATGGAGATTTATTTATTTATTTATTTATTTATTTATTTATTTTTAGGATGCTGTTTACTCTTTTTTCTACCTTGTTAATTTGAAACTCTACATTGTCTCACTCTATTGATGACTATTTTTCCTTCCCCAAAACACATATAGAAACACATTTTCTTCAGCAGTTATGAAAGCAAGATAAAATCTACTTTCCTCACTGTGTTTCCACTGTCCCCCACTGCTGCCTACCACTACTTGAGGACTTTGGAAGGCTTTGATTTTTCTACTTGCCCTCTAAACTTAATATCAAATTTCAGGTTTTGCTGAGATAGTTTTGAAAACTTATGTAAATTCTCATTAGCATTTTCCTTTATATTATCTTGTTTTAATTTAAAGAATGTTTATTTGGCCTTGAGACCTCACAAGCATTTCAATCATTCTCCATTTATTTTTAACTCTCTGTATTTCAAGATCCATTGCCTTCTGTTGATTCAGTGCTTACTTCCCCTCTTTCATCTCATTTTGACATGAAATATGCCAGTGGGACTATATTTTGGCCATAGCAGAAGGAGGTATAATTAAGGGACTTGAAGTGTGTGGATAAGAGGTATGAAAGCAGGCTGCAAATGAGAATCTAGAGTCCCCGGATGGCACTGCCTAAGTTCTTCTATCAACCTTTTCAGTACTAGTATATTTGACAAGTTAAACCAGCTTTTGATTTGATTTTTATTTGTCCCTCATGAATAGATATTTTTCTGCCTATTGTGCACAAACAGGCAGAATTAGAAAGGAGACAATAACTACAAAAATTTTGAAAATACCATTAGGACAAGTAGTATAAAATGAGAAAAATCAATAACGTTGGCTTTTTTTTTTTTTTTTTTGCATTGAGGAATAAGAGTTATTAGAAACTGGCAACAGTGATGAAAAATCTAAGTATAGTATCACACATAATGCAGTTTCAAAGTTTCAATTTCACTGCCTTGATTGAAGTTACATAAAAAAGTGTGATATTTAATTTGTCTACAAAAATGTATTTTTTATATCATACTATGTTTTATGTGATGACATATTTCTCCCTATTGTTGTGTTTGTGAATATTACTTCTTTTTCCATTGTGATGACATGTTACAAACACCCCAAATACTTGTTTTCATGCTACTACTCACACAAATGCACTTATTTGCATAAATATAGTGATTTGCCTACTTTTAAAGTTAATTCTCAATTGTAAAGAAATATTTAATTGCTTTTATTTGTATGTTACTAACTAAATTTTATACCGATTTTCAAGAATATTGATAAAATTTTACTTCAGTACGCTAAACTCCATGAATGCCTTTTAAAAATTATGTTTTCTTTATTTGCAGATCACTTAGAAAACTATCTATTAATGGGAATGAACTGAGTAGTTTTCCACCTGGAATACTGAGGCTTAAACTTAAAATTATCCTGTTTGAGAATAATTATACTCATCCTCTATTTTGGAAAGATGTCATTTTGAATAATCCACAGAAACTTACTCACCTTGCTGCTTTGGCATTTTTAAAAGGAAATCTTTATGAACATTACGATGTGATCCCAGAGGAAACTGAAAAATTACTAAAATGGTGAGCAAAATCTGGAGCCCCAAAATACATTTCTAAGTATTTACATTGTTTTTTATTACAGTCCAGAGAATAGTTTTACTGTTCACACACTTGTACCGCACACTACATGCCAAACATACAGACACTTCAAATTGCTCCTCGTGGCTCTTCAGTTTACCAAGCTCAAAGCTCTCCAAAGGTCCTCTCTTTGGGTTCTCATGGAGGTTTCATACCTAGACATGACCAATGAGCTCATTGGCCATTGGCACTTGAACTCAACCTCAAACATCAGACTTCTTCCCCAAGATTGGAGGTGTGACTGGAAATCCCAATTTCCTAATGACATTTTCCTGGCAATCAGCCTCCATCTTATGTGTGTCCCCAAAAGTCACCATATTAACAAGTCAGTCTCAAAACTCAGGAAATGCCAAGGCTTTTGGGAGTTGTGAGCCAGGGACTGTGAATGAAGATCAAATATAGGTATGAGGGATATATTTGGGTATATATTTCATATGTATCACATATTTTTACATATACATATATAATACATATACATACATATTTCCTATAAATCAGAATATTGCAATGAGAAAATAAATCAAGAAGTCACTCCAGACAGAAGAACCAAGGTGCAAAAAAGAAATAGAGGAAAAAGAAGTTGAAAAACATATAGATAAATGAACATGATTTCTGTGGAATATTAACAACAATATCTATGCTATGGCATGGAAAAGATGTCACTATAATCTGACATCAAACAATTAGAAGTATAATTTAAAAATAATGTGATAGCAAGGAAAAATACAATGTAGCTAGGAATACATCAAGTGAAATACATTTTTAAGGAAAAATAGTAAAAAATATTTTTAAAAGTTTATAAAGGCTGAAGTAAGAGGCACTGATTTAGCTATAAGATCCAATACCAAAAATATATCAATCCTTGCCAAAAAGAGCTATAAATTCAATACAATTCTGATCAAAATTCCAACAGAATTTTCTGAGAAACTTGATTGACTGATCATTAAATGTATATGGAGAAGCAGAGGCTCCAAATGAACCAAGCAAAGCTGAAAAAGCAGTTTAATGTAAAGGACTTGCCTACCAGATACTGAAACTTATTATAAAGAGAGAGTAAGTTGTTATTAAGTACAAGGGAAACCAAGTTAAACTATGTAAGAGAACACATAACCCAGTTTGTTCTCATAACATATAGGAAAGCTTGATATTGGGCAAAATATCACTGTGAATTCCTGCATTCTATTCTTTGTTTCTATGAGATTGACTTCAAATACCTCAATTTGATTCAGAACTCAACTTGCTTAAATTATTGTACATACTGTAACTAGATAATTTCCTTTACAAAGTAATCATTGACTAAGTCCCCATTGTGAAATACATATTTAATGAATAGAGTAAAATAGTTTAAAAGCCTCATAGCTTTGTCAAATCGTATTTTGTTACATTTCCTTCAGATTTTTTTTCTTATGTAAAACAAACATTAGATACAGTTAGAGTTGCCTTTTGCCCTTCTCCAATTTCATTTGCTTCCTCCCAGGGTAACTACTCTCTTTAAAATGGATAGTTAAAGAAAATGTATTTGATCTTTACTTCCATTTCTTGCCACAGAGCTCCTAATACCATCGGGAATTTCTGGAGTGATAAGAATGTTTTTTTGCCATTTGCAAGCTTCCAAAAGTACCTGGTTTTATGCTAGTAAGCTAACTTGGGTGTTGGTGTGGAAGGGTCTTAGATGGCTTCAGGATGTATACTGGCAGCCAGAAAGACCAAACTTTGATTAGAGACTTGGAGCTTTAGTTCCACTCCTCCACCATTGAGGAGAGAAGGACTGGAGATTGAGTTCATAACCAATCATTTAACCAGTCATCTCTACATAATGAAACTTCAGTAAAAAGTCTCCAAATGGCAGAGTTCAGAGATTTTCCAAATTGGAGAACACATCCTATGCCTGGAGAGTGGCTTCCCCCAACTCTACAAGAGCCTTCACAAAATCCTCCCTCCATCTGGCTGTTCATCTGCATTCTACTTAATAAACTACAATATGGAACTATACTATATTTCTGAGTTCTATGAGTTGTTCTAGCAAATTATCAGAAGTGTGGGTAGGAGACTCACAATTTGTAGCCAAGTCAAACAGATGCGTAGGAAACCTAAGGACCTGATCTTTGCAAATGCATCCAAAGCGAGGGCAATCATGTGGGACTGAGCCTTTAAACCTGTGGAGGCTGAAAATGTTCAGTCAGTTCAGAAGGAACTGAATGGAAGACATTGGCAGAGAATTGAGAATTGGTCGGTGTCAGAAAAAATACCTCTAATATGAAATACTATTTTTCATGCTTTAAACTTTCCATAAATATCCAAAATTGTTCTTTTGCAACTTGTTTTTTCAAATTCAACCTTTTTTTTTTTCAGTTCCAGGTCATTATTTTTTCCCTCAGGATGAATATTTTTTTTTTAAGATTTATTTATTTATGCATACAAGCACTGGGGTACAGGCCAGAGGTGTGGGGAGGTGAGAGGATTCACCACAGAGAGCGGGGAGCAGAACAGGCAGATCAACAGAAGCACACTGCTGAGGGGAGCAGCGGGCACAGCAGGAGAGGTCTGCTGCGCCATGTGGGTCCCCTCCCTGGCCGGCAGCAGGGATCGAACTCGTGCTACAGAGGCTGCGGTTTGCTTCATAGTGCATTGCTTAACCCGCTGCGCCACCAGGGAGGCCCCATCAGGATGAGTATTTAATCCTTTTTGTTTCTCCTAGACATTGGGTTGTTGTCAATATTTCACTATCATCAAGACGTTAGGAATGAGTATCTTGAAGTATATCTCATTATGCAAATAATACAAATGTCAGCAGGTCATAGAGTATGTGTATCTTCAACTTAACATAAGAATTGCCAGTTTGCTCTACAGAGTGATTGCACTAATTTATACCCAACCAAACAAGTATAAGAGTCCCTAATGGTTTTTACCCTCAGAAACTGTACTGTCAGACTTTTACAGTAAGTTATTCTGATGATTACAAAGTGGTATGTCTTGCTACTTTGTTTTGTATTCACTGGTTACAAAAGAGATTGAGAAGCTCTGCTTTTTGGTGTTCTCTGATCATTTGGGTTTCTTCTCTGGATAGTCTGGTTATGTGTCACTGTGAATATACCATTGAATTGGTACCTGTTTTTAACTGATTTCTGAGCATTTAAAAATATACATGAACACTAATCCTACACTTATTATAGTCCCTTTATTTTTCTAACAACATAATTATTTTGAGTTATAAAGATAATATATACCTATATGTAAAAGGGAATTTGGAAACTGTATGAGGACAGTTAATGTTATCTATTTGGGATCTATCTTTAGTGTGTCCTTACTATGCATTTACACTTTTCTGTTTAAAAAAGTTTTTTAATATACATATATCAACTTAATGTTTTCATTATTTAAGTTTTCACTTGTATATATTTTAGCACCTCCATGAGCTGGGAAGATCAGTAATGATAAAGGCCTTACACTCTTTTACACTACCTTAGATTTTACATAGAATCAGCATAATGTCTCTTTTAGAAGAAACTTACGAGATAATGATGTGATGCTTCCTCCTCCATTGCAGCACATCCAGATGTGAATGGTGCCTTGGTCCCAAGTTTGGTGAAGGTTTTCGCATCATCCAATTCTATGATATATTTGGAGCAACAAATCTTCCTGTTTTGTTTCGTGTTTGTTCTTCTTTATGCTATAGAAAAGTAAAGGAAAGCGTTTATGTCAAATAGTATTTCCCTGGAAGAGCAGCTCTCAGTCTAAGTGGATGTGTCATGTGATGATCCAGGAGCCTACTAGAAGTCCCATTTTCTAAACCATTAAAATGTCTGTATATTGTAATTCATTTCTTAAAGAATATAGATTCCATGTGGAAGATATAAATGTTTCTTTCTCCTGTGAATTCTCTTTTTAATCCTAGCTTCTTATGAAAGTTTGTTATTGTTGGGAAATTCTTGCAGAATAATCAAGGAGGATTAGTAAAGATCTTTGGATTTTGATAAAGACTTACATTTCCTTCAGAGCATGCTTACTTGAAAAGAAAAATATTAGACTCCTTTGCGATAAAGGATTTGTTTGACAACTGGCCTTTTTGAACATCCATTTTAAGTGATAAGATCACAGTTTAAGATCATTTGTGGGGTTTATGCCTCGCGGTTTTGAAGCATGTATCTGAGTTCTCAATATTTGTGCATTTCTGTGGAAATCTGCCCAGAGTCGGACAGCTCAATTTGAATTGCTTTTGGGAATAAAATATTAATTCCTGTCCTTTATTTAGTCTTGAATTCATTTCCCAGGCTCCTAGAAAACTGGTATAATCTCTAAGTTGTCTTTCCTTCACTCATAAAGACTGATTCCATAAGTACTAGCAGTCAACAGGCCTTCAGTGTTATCCTGGCAAGAAAATAAAGTAAATCTTGCAAAATTACATTGTGAAGTAACATACACATACAGTAGAACTTGAGGATTCAAAGACTAGTGTTAGGTAAGCGGAAGGTAAAAGAACATTTTGATATAAGTAATTTGAGAAGGCACAGATTTGTTCCACATATGGCACATCTTTAAGTCACAGTTACGTATTTGCAGTTATGAAATGTAAACTGTAATTGCTAATTCACCTGAATAAATGATTTAAATTTATACAGTTATGAGTAGAGAATATCATAAAATGCACCTTATGTTATTTTATAACATTAAAGCAAAGATAAAACAAACCAGTAAAAATTAACTTTTCTAACTATTGATTTCAATAAACTTGGACTGCTTGTATTCTTCTTGAGACTCACTTTGATTTTAAGGAAAAATAGAAAATCCTTTCCAAGAGTACACACTGTTTTCTCTGGCAAAAGAAAAAGTATTTATGTAGAAGTGTTAACTGTAAATAAAATTTCATTGTTAGTAAGACAAAGAGTTTATTAGCTAATCAAAGTGGAAAGTGGTCCAACAGATTTTACTCTAGGAGAACTATTTCTTACAAATACAAGTTTGAATTTAGTTTATATATACAGGTAGGAATAGTGAGCCATTGCCATTAAATATTATTCTTCATAGGGTGGCTTCTGGTTCTATAGTATTTGATCTGTTTGATAAATTGATGCTATTTATATGTAGAGGAAGGCAATATTAGGATTTAATCTCCTTTTTCCAGAGTGAACTATGGAGATGCAAACTCTGGGTACCCGATATTTAAATCTTCTTCATCTGATTTCTTGGTCATTGTGGGGAGTGAAATGACTGGCTTGACCTGCAGGCAGTCGCTTTTGTATAGCTGTCCCACAGACTGCCAGTCTATGCAGGTGGTCCTACTTTCTTGCCTAACAGGATAGAGTGTGGTGTTCCCAGAATATTTTACAGTTTGTTCATAGAAATAACTACTATATCAAACTTGTAAATCAGAAGGGGATGCTTATGAGGAGAAATGAATTAATGCAACATGTATTAAAGCCATAATTATGAAATAAACTAATAAATAAGTTTAAAATCTAGTGGATTATACTTTATATTCACCCTTGTTCATAAAATCTTTCAGGGAGAAATATGTTTATTTTTTAATTCAAAAAATGTGGGTTATAGTTTAAGTAACTGGATGGTATTACATTGAGACAGGAAATTTTGAAAAAGTTTTAAGAGCCCAATCTTATTTCTCATAGTATTGATCTTCTATCTAAGCTATTTTTAGCTCTTTTAACAAAATTACTTTAAAAACTGAGGTAACTGTGGTTTACAAGACTGTATATATTTTAGGAGTACAGATTCCCACACCATGCCAACCACCAAAATACCAATTATCCTCTACTGCAGTCCACTGACCCCCACCAATCTTCCCTTCTATCACCCCTCCCTCTCTGAACCTCAGTTCTGCAATAAGGATCCAAGCTTTTGTTTTGGTTTGGTTTTGTCTGTTCCTTTGTTTACTTTTTAATATTCCTCATATTAGTATAATTTGATATTGGTCTTTCTCCTTATGATTTCTTTCTCCTGATTTATTTCATTAAGCATAAACTCTGTCAGTTTCATCTATGTCACTGAAATGGTAATATTTCATCATTTTTAAAATTAGCTGCACATAATATTCCACTGTCTGTATATACCACATCTTCTTTATACTATCACCCATCATTGAATAGTTGGGTTAACTCCATATCTTGCCTATTGTAAATAGTACTGCAATAAACATAGTGGTGCATATATCTTTTTGAATTAGAGATTTTTTAAAAAAGATTTATTTAGTTGTACATACAAGATCTGGATATAGGCCAGAGGTGTGGGGGTGAGAGGTCACGAGAGATAGAGTGGGGAGCAAAACAGGCAGATGTACTGAAATACACTGCTGAGGGGAGCAGTGGGCAAGGCAGGAGATGTCTGCTGTGCCATATGGGTCACCTCCCTGGCTGGGGATCAAACTTTTATGCAGTGGCTGTGGATGCTTCACAGTGCGGTACTTAGCTCCTTGTGCCACCGGTGGCCCGTGAATTAGTTTTTAATGTTCTTCGAGACAAGAAGCAGAATAGGTCATATGGTAGTCTAATTAAAATATTTTTAATTTTTCCTGGAACCTCAATGTTTTCCATAGAGGTTGTACCAGTTTACATTCCCAACAGTGTATGCTGGTTTCTTTTCTTTTTTTATAGAGATGGGCCATTCTCACAGGTGTGAGATGTTATATCATTGATTTTGACTTGCATTCCTCTAATAAGTGATGATGAGATGAGCATTTTTTCATGTGACTGTTGGAAATCTGTATATCTTCTTTAGAAGTTTATGCTTAGATTGTTTGCCCATTTTTTGATTGGTTTTATTGAGTTTTATGAGGTTTGTAGGCATCTTAGATATATCAGATGAATGATGTGCAAATAAATACTTTCCCCTAGTCAGTAAGCTATCTTTTCACTTCGATGATGGCTTCTTTTATTGTGAAGGAACTTTTCATTTGATGTAGTCCCATTTATCTATTTTTGCTTTTGTTTCCCTGGTTCTTAAATTTGAGCATCCAAAGATATCCCTGAAACCAGTATTACAGAAAAAAATATGTATGATGTATGTTATGGTTTTGAGTCTTACATTCAAGTTTTTAATCCCTTTACCTTTCGAGTTCATGTTTATGTCTGGCATGAGACAACGGTTTAGGCTCTTGTCCTTGCGGCTGCCCAGTATCCCCAGCATTATTTGTTGAAGACTTTCCCTTTTCCAAAGTATGATCTTGGCTCCTTGGCTCTAAATTCACTGTCCATATTTGTGTGGTTCATTTCTAGACTATCAATCTTATTCCATTATCTGTGTCTTTCAGTTCTATTTCATTTATCACAGTGATTAAAAAAAATAAAGCTTTTCCTCTATGATTAGATATAAGAAAAAGACTGAAGACTAGCACTTCAATAAAGGCAGTGTGGAGCATTCTCCTGTCCTTGACTGACACAACTGAGATAATAACTCTAGGTGCTACCACCCAGAGCCTCTGCTCGCTGTAGGCCCCAGTAGGTCTGGTCCTAAAACCCCAATATTGGTTTGCTCAGGAAAACCAGAAAAGAGTTGGTCTTCAGTGGTGAATAGACCCTCTATCACTTCCTCTATCAATGTGCAATTCTTCCCAAATTTCTCTCTTTTCCCACTTCCCCTCAGTGAAAGTATGCATTGACACTCCTTTGGAAGGTCACAATGGGGTCACAAAGTAAGTTGAGTTGTTCTAGCAAGCCAGCAACTTAAGTTGGGCTGCCACGCTGAGTGGGGAGGCAAGAGGATGGTAATTGATTCCTTTTCTTCCCAGAGCTCAGATTTGGGGTCCTTCCTTTCCATAAGGCAGAGATCGAGTGACTTGTGCAACACTCCTCAGCTCATTATAGGACCACAGAGGTACCTAGCGCAGAACCTGGCACAGGGTAGGTGCTCAGAAATGACTAGCTCTTCTTTCTAGTGTCAGAAAGTGTTTCTCCTTAGGTTGAGTGCCACTTTTCTTTCTCCTATACATAATGTTGCGTTCAATGGTTTGTTAATGTAGATTTTAGATACTTTTTTTCAGTGTTTTCTATTTTTAAATTATAAAGACAATGATGTTTCCAGTTGATTGAATGTGAATTGAGAATCTCTTATTTGTTTTTTCCATTACACTTAGGGGTGGGGGAGGATGGAATGATTAATGGCAAAAATTGATTCTGTTTTCTCTAATTTGTGCTTAGTTAAGCACTCCTAATCTTTAAAAAAGAGTCCTTTGGCTAAGGAGCAATGTCTATGCTCCAAATGCAATTAATCCCAGAAACCCATCCCTTCACAAATCAAGAGCGCCAACCCATTTTAACTGACCACTCTTTTCTAACATGTCAGGAAATTCTACTTTTCCCTTGTATGAAATACTGAATATTTGATGAGAAAATAGCTGTTGAAGGACACATCTCAGTGATGTTTGGCTGTGTAAGTTTGAGGAGACCTAGAGATTAGCTGTTTTGTAATGGAAGAAAGAAAATAAGTAACAATCACATAAACAAGGTTTAGGTAAAACTTTCAAACTAATGTTCCCTGGAGAGCATTCTCTTTTTTCAGCTGGGTTTAATGCATCAGTAATTTATTTTTTAAAATTTATTTATATTTTACATCATTGTTCATTTTCAAACAATGTTTGCTTTCTTTTCTCAAGTGTAGTCCCCATAGAATTTCTACCACCAATTCACCGCACCATCACACAGTTGCCTAGGGCTCTCCCTCTTTGTGAGCCCTCTCCCTGCCCCTCCCCTGCAGGATGTCTCTGGTTTATAATTGTCTGTTTATTTTTGTTGTGTTATGTTTTCTATTGTCATTTTCCCCCCTGAGGCCTGGTTTAGTTTCCCTATATTCTTTCTATAAGTGAAACCATCTGATATTCTTTTTCCTTCTGAGTTATTTCACTGAGCCTAATTCCTTCTAGCTCCATTCAGGTTGCCGCAAATGGCATTAGTTTATCTTTTTTTTTTTAATATAAATTTTTTTACTTTACATATATTTGACATCAATTGTAATCCCCATGTATTCCCCATCACCATATCACCAGTGCACCATCACCTCAGTCCCCCGTGCTCCCATCTGCCCTCAACCCTTCTCCTCTTCCCTCCCCACCAAGTGTCCCAAGTTTGTCTTTGTCTTTTCATTTTTGGTTTTTGTTTCTTTCTTGTTGTTATTATTATTATTATTGTTCTTATTTCTTTTCCTTGATCTTTATGTGGTTCCCTTATATTCCTCCTAGGGGAGGAACCATCTGTATCTTTCTTTTGCCTTCTGACTTACTTCGCTGAGCATAATCCCTTCCAGTTCCATCCATGTTCCTATGAATGAGTCTCGTTTTTCATTTTTGATTGCTGATTAGTATTCCATCGTGTATATGTACCACAGCTTCCTGATCCACTCATCTGTTTTTAGGCATTTAGGTTGTTTTCAGGTCTTACCTATTGTAAAGAGTGCTGCTATAAACATAGGAGTGCAGGTATTCTTTTGAATCAGAGTTTTTGTGTCTTTTGGGTATATTCCTAGGAGTGGGATTGCTGGATCATATGGAAGTTCCATTCTTAGTAGATTGAGGAACCGCCATACTGCTTTCCATAATGGTTGGAAGTTTATCTTTTTTGATTGTTGAATAGTATTCCATTGTGTATATGTACCACATCTTCTTGATCCAGTCATCTGTTGTTGGGGATTTAGATTGTTTTTAGGTTTACCTATTATAAATATGCACCAGTAATTTATTGAGCACCTACTAGATACTATACACCACAAAATATAGGCCCACTTAATAAAGTACAATGTGAAATGTTCTATGACAGAGGTGTAACCAGCATGTGATAGAAGCACAGTGATTCAAGGAAAGTATCCTGAGGGTGTATTAGTTGAACCAAATGAGCAGGGTCATCTTTGTAATGTGTACAGCAGAGCATTATGGGAGACAAGGCTTGAGAAATCAACAGGACCACAGTCATGACTCATATACCATACTAGGATGGGACATTGATTACTAATAAGTCAGTGAGCGATATTACCTGAAGAACAACATGAACAATTGTATATTTTAAATATATTAGGAATTTTAGAGAAGATACTAAGGTTTTCAACCAGCACAATAGTAGTAGGAGGGAGAATAGTTTTCAACAAATATTAGAATATAACATTAGCATATTGAATATTGAACAGGAAAGAAGAGGGGAATCTCTAGAATGATTCGTTTGATTTGTATTTTATAGGAGGAAGAAAATCTTTACTCATTAATTTATTAAGCCTATAACTTTGATATATAGAAAAATAGTTTTATAGAACTGACATATTTCAAATATATGTCAGTTAATTCATATTATACTCTCTTTGGAGCAAGTGAAGTTGAGGCTCTTCTGTATAATACCACATGTTAAAAAACCCAGATATGCCAAACAAAATAAAGGTGATCATTCTATTAATAAAAGAATTATTTGTTTTATAAAGTAAATCTTCATATTACACTTTTAAATTATCAAATAAAAATATGATTTAACATATTGTTCCTAGGAAACATTTAATTTATAAAAACAGATATGTATAAACTTTCAAGATAATTTAGGATTTTTTCCCAGGATTTTTTATAGTAAGTGGTAGATTATTATTTTCTAGAATTTATTCATTCAATTAACAAATAGTTATGGGGTTCCCACTGTATTACAGACACTGCACTAGACATTTTGTTTATAGCAGTGAATAAAATAAAGTTTCTATTCTCGTGGAATGTGAATTCTAATAGACTGTATTTTTCTTTTTAAAAAGAGATACATGTTATATTCCCTTTTGCTGGTTTTTATTTTCTAGCATAGTGCCTTCTACATAATAGGCACCTCTGCATATTTATTCAACTGAATAAATTCTCAAAAAGACAGTGACTCATAACATATTGCATAAACGACTACACAATTTTACATATTCTAATCTATTGTCAGATTAAGATGAGATGCAAAACCATAGTCTCAGTTAAAAATATCAGCTACATGGTTACAATGTTTGTTATTGATCAGAAAATAGACACTAACTTGAATACTCCTAACCGCTCAATTATCTCTCATCAGGTAGTATACTGTCTTTGTACCACTGCAAACTCTTATATACCATTATAAGTCAGCTTATGGTGCCTAACTATTTTAATTTGCAAAGCACTTTCATAATTCCAAAAAAAAAAAAATGGAAGATTATTAGAGTCATTGTTTTTCCAGTGTGGAACAGAAGGTTGTGTGGAACAGAAGAGGGATTATCCACAGCACTTTCTCTCTGCTTCTCCTTGTTAGGATTAGAATCCTCATGCTAACTAGGCACAACTACTTAACACTCCTTTTCTTGATTCCCTTACAGTTAAATATGGACAGCAATGCAACCTGAGTGAAAATATAGATAGGATTCCAGGAAAGCTGTTTTAAAGGAAGTAGACTGACAGAAGACCCTTTTTTTGTACTTTGGTTTAGAATACAGACAGGATGACTAGAGTCCCAGGAGTTGTTTTGGGCCATGAGGTCACCTTGAGAATAGAATGGAGGTGCCCAGGTCCGTAATGATACCATACCTGGTATTGTTTACCATGTACATAAGAGAGAAATCAATTTTTATCTTGATTCAGCCAAGGACACACACACACACACACACACTCATATATGTTATCTTTAGCTAAATCTATCCCTAACAAATGCAGCTTTTTATAGACTGCAATAAACCACACCAGCAAACTGTGGTTCAACTGCTATTCTAGTAATCTCTCCCTTTTCCCCCTTTTAAAGCTGTTTTTAGCTACCTTTTAAATCTTGTTTCACTTAGATTTGTTTATATGTTAGGCTGGGAACAAGGTTAAGCAAACTTGTTTGCCTACAAATTCCACTTGTGAGGCGGGAGGGGGACTGAGTTTTCTTCACCAAATATGTCATATGTGATCTATATGACATACTGGCAAGGAAGAAATCAACCACTTCGGCTAAAATTATTTTCCATTGTGTACCTCTTCAAAGAAAAAAAAGAAAGGTCTTCTCAATTAGCAAGCCTAGAAAGCCTAGGACCAGCATGCAGAATTTGGTTTGTTATTGAGGCCCTAAATGTCTTCTGGCGTTTCAAGTTCCCTAGTCCTGAATCATTACTGCAGATTTTACTAATGACTACATTCCTAGTCCCCGCTCATGGCAGAGATCACTAATCAATCCCAACACTTTCAACAACAAGCCCAGACCTACTTCTAAATCCTTGTCAATATTGTTACAGGGCAACCCTAATATAAAATGAGTTTCCTTGACTGGGTCCTCATCTGCGCACTCCAAAGGCTTTTTTTTAATAAGCCCCAAATGCAGGCACAAAAGTTATTAAAGGGTTTTATTTTACAAAAGAAGGGGAACAAAGCAGTAATAACACCAAGGGAAGAGAGGGAGACAAATCCGTAAATATCCTACCAGATCTTCTGAGCTGGAATGCAATTGTGCGTTGAGAGCTGGCTCTGAATCAAGGGAGATGGTTCCAAAGGAAGAGAGAGCCCAAGGCTCACCTCTCTGGCTTTATAGCCAGCCTGGTGCTTAACTCCACCCTCAGGTCCCAGTGATCCATTCTTCGATAAACATCTTATCAGATTTGTGGTTCTGGAACACTGGTGGTCTGGAGTGGGGGTTGGAGTCCACAAACCCATCTGTGTAATCCATTTAGGACTACCTTTCCCCCTAACAATATTACAGGTCCCACTAAGCTTTTCTTTGTTTACACATTAGCATATTATAAGTGCATTTGATATCAGCTTACATTGCTAAACTATTGTTTGGTATTAGTTAACAACTGTAGCAAGATAGTACAATGGGACTCTTGTTGTTCAATTGTTACCTGGGACCACAATGTTTCAATTAAAATGACTGGTCTACAAATTGAGGTGTGAAAACAGAATATTCTTGGAAAGAACAGAATGGAAAGAAGTTGGGAAAAACTAGTTTTGTGATAGCTAGTTACATATATGAACAACTACTAGGAAGGTATATAAGAGGTAATAGGGAGGTCAACCAGAAGTTGAAAAGGCATATAGAGGGAACTACTGGATAATTAAAACTTCAGAAATCATAATGGTTGCTTTTTTTCTTGACTGCGGCCAAATGCAAGAGGCTTCAAGCTCACACTTTATGATCTTTATATGTGGTCACTGACCTTTGCAGACACAGGGCACTCCCCCACTGGTGACGACACAGAGAAATCTAAAGGCTATTGGCCTGAGTTAGCCAAGACAAAGGAGGCAAGGCAGCTTGGCATAAGCTCCAAGACCACAGACAAGTGCAATGATGCATGAGTTTTCCTTTGAGTGATGTCAACCAGAGGAAGGGTCAGGCCTGGGTCATTTGAAAACGTTCTTTGTGTAGCTCTACCTTGGGGAGGGTCCAAATAACTGGAGAGAGATCTTCTGCTGGATACACTTGGAAAGCAGCAATTAAGATAGTATCATCTGAATGCAGAAAGCTGCAGGGGAGATTCCTGAGGGGTGGGGAACTCCCAAAAAACCCAGAGAGTTGACTTTGAGTATCCACTAAGCCCATGTATCAGGTGCCAGACCATGTCAATCTCACAAGACTGTGGCCTTATCCCCAAATCCCCTCTGCCTTAGGCACTACTTTGAAAGGGTCAGACACCGCAGCTCAGCAACGGGGAAAGCAGAATGACAGATGCACTGGTCACATCCCCCACCCTGCTGTGGGTTTCAGATATGACCCAAAACTTCTCACTTGCTTAAGAGCACAAAAGATGAAAATGATACTGGACTGGATGCTTGTTGTTGTGATGCTCGTGCTCTTATAACACGAAAGGGCAGGAGGGACCTGGGGCTCTACCAGAGAGCTCACAGGAGGGCTGGGTAAGAACCAGTCCTCAGAAGTTACAAAGGGCGATGGAGAAAAAAGATCAAGTTATTCTTGCTGCTCCCCACTGTACCCACCTCTTCCCCACCCCCCCTCCCCACAATGAATCCCCTTTGTTCAAAAAGGCAATTATACTGGGGCCCAGAGACTGTGCATAGATCTGGAGTATTCAAACCACCTGTTTCTTTTCAGAGAGTTTCTACAACTGCTCCTGACTATTGGAAAGGATGTTTCCTGACCCTGGGGCATGAGAAGAGTATGGGTAAGTCCCCTTAAACTGTCCCATTGATTTTGAAATGTCTTATCCTCCTTAGAGACATTTCCATAGACACCTGCTAAATTTGCTTGGTCACACAGAAAACCTGAACCAATTCCTTTCTTACCATGCTTAAATACAGAAAGCTGATGTTAGGAAATTTCACAGAAGCCAGTAAAATCTCCAAAATACTATTATGACTAGATTCCCCTTAAGTTGAAACTTCCTGGGACCTCTCGGCATATTCTGTAGGAACTCAGACAAGCCCATTACTATATACATTTTTACAGTTAGTGAGAATCATGAGATACTTGAAAATATACAATAACTTCATTTTCTTCCTTGACTTGTCTCTAGTTCAATTTCATGTAGCTTCTTAGTTGCATAATGTTTTTGTACTAAAAAGAGATACGCATTAATTGCACTTTTAGATCCCTGAGTCACTCTTGCTTTTTCCATATGCTTTTAATTTGAGGAGTGAGATTCTAAAATGTAAGAATTACCCAAGTAATTTATAGTAATGCAAAATTTGGCTCAACAAGCAGATCAATAGTCTCCATAAGACCTTGGACAGATACAGAGACAGTTACAAAAAGTCATTATCTAATTGGGAAATATCTAACACCAGATTTCCAAGTGACCTTAACTGCAGATACTCTTGGCCCAGAAAGCAAGATAATTGACAGTCCTTGAAACAGCAGCCAAGGGCATTTCTTTGTAACATCATGCATCATAGAAAGACTCGCCTAACTGGAACTTTCCAATTTTATTTTCCCCTTTTGTTTGGCAATACACCAAGAAAGAGACCCAAAATGATTTACAGTATTCCTTTTGGCAAAGCTCAAAGAACCCTCAAATGTCTCTGTATTTTGATTACAACCGCATTCATTCCATTATGATAATAGAGGGTGTTTGTTATCATGACTGCTAGATCTAGTGCTTTGCCTGTCCCTCCCCCCCCCTTTTTTTTTACAGAACAAATAGAATTATAGCTATTTGTACCTCTCAGTGGACACAGTGTAGAGTATATCCCATGGTAAAAATAAATCAGTTTCAGCGAAGCCGGTAAAAAATATTACCTTATAAAGATAATGGAGATGGTATTAAGATGCCATGCCCCATCCAAAGGTCTAGATCTTTCTCCTTTGGGCAGGACCCCTGCCCAAGCATGGGACAAGGAGCGCCTTACACACTAGAGACTCCAGGTCCCCAGGTTTGTAAGTATCCTGGCGGGTCCAACAGGAGAGTTGGGGAGGAGCAGGTCTGTGGCTCTGCTAAAGATCACACCTGCTGGTCTGCAGCTAGCAAGGCACAGGGACGGGGGGAGCCCAGGTTTATCTTGTCTGCAGCTCAGAGGTAGAAAATCCTTTTTGCTCAGAGGAACCACAAAGAAGTTTGTTCTGTTCCTCTCCTCAGGGACTAGCAAGTCAACACCAGCATCAGCATTGTCAAGAAGCTGATAGTGGGGCCTCCCTGGTAGCATGGCGGGTTGCATGCTGCACTGTGAAGCATCTGCAGCACAGCAGTGCAAGTTCGATCCCCGGCCATGGAGGGAACCCACAAGGTGCAGCAGACCTCTCCTGCCTCGCCTGCTGCTTCCCTCAGCAATGTATTTCAGTTAATCTGCCTGTTCTGCTCCCCACTCTGTCTCTAGTGAGTCCTCTCACCTCCCACAACTCTGGCCTGTACCCCAGTTCTTGTTTGCATAAATAAATCTTTAAAAAAAAAGTTGATAGTGACAGGTCCATGTGATCAGAAGCCTGTGGCCACATATGTGTCAAAACTAGGTTGAGTCCCTTTTCTTGTATAAGTTCTTAACCGGTAACAATCACATTATGGCATGTCTACATGCTGAATATTTTTGCAACTTAATGAATATGTGGCTATGAAATAAGCAAATCCCTAAACCCATGCTCAAGTGGAAGGAAGTGGGTCAAACAGAGGAGCTTGCTCCTGTTGCAATGCCTTTCACCCAGAATGGGTGAAAGTGTTGCATCAAACACTTGGAAGGGTTGCATCAAACAGGATGATGGGTTTTACAAGGGCAGGGACCACAAACTGTCACTGTCACGAGCCAGGCACATTGGAACAGACTTGTTGTTTCTCCCTTTTGTGGCAAATAGCTTCTGATACTTTGTAAGAAGGCAGTGCTTTCTGGAAAGAGTGAACCTCTAACTAAAATGTACAATCAGGCAACAGTGAGAAAAATCAGATTACCAGCTATTTTTAAGTACATTTGAATTCTTGAGTACATTTGAATTTTCAAGCAGTCTAATCAGAGACTGCTAATTCTCTGGCTAGCAGTTCTAACCAGAATAGCTAAAAGAAATTGAGAGGCAGCAAGTGAGAAGGTATACTCTCAAAAGAATTGCCTTCCTACTTTTTGGCTACTTTGTTAAAACAGAGAGGCTGTCAAAGAGTACCATCATGAAGTGTGTGTCCTTCTGTTGGGGGAAAGGTAGTCCTGAAGGGATTACACAAATAGCTTTAAGGACTCCAATCCCCACTCTGGACCAACAATATTCCCAAACCACAAATCCTATAATGTGATTATCGAAGAGTGGATCATTGGGACCTGAGGGTGCAGTTAAGCAGCCAGGCTGGTTATAAAAACAGACATGTGGGCCTTGGGGGCTTTCTTGATTCAGAGGCTGCCCTCAGCATGCCGTTGGGTTCTAGCCCAGAGAAAGTGGTAGGGCATTTACAGATTTGTCTCCCTCTCTTCTCCTTGTGACATTCATTACTTTATTTCCCCTTCTTTTGTAAATAAAACCCCTTATTAACCTTTGTCGAGTGTGCCTGCAGTTGGGGCTTATTATGAGTTCCTTTCGAGCATGTGGGTGAGGACCCAGACAGGCAAACCCATTTTATTTCAGGGTTGCCCTGTAACACTTCAAGAAGCTTTATTTTCCAATGGTGTAGGCCTGTTCTAGAGAAACAGGAACGATGCTTAGATGAAAGGTGTATTCATTTTCTTTAGCTACTTTAACAATTTACCACAATCCGGTGACCTAAAACAAGTTCTGGAGATCTGAAGTGTGAAATGGGGTTAAAATCAAGTTGTTAGCAAAGCTGTGTTGCTTTTGGAGGCTCTAGGGGAATTTCTATCTTCTTACCTTTTCCAGTTTCCAAAAGCTATTTACATTTCTTGGCCAATGACCTTCTTCCTCTACCTTCAAAATCTAGTAATGTCAGACTGTCTTTCTCAAATTGCCATCTCTCTAGTTTTGCTTGTCTCTCCCTTTTATAAAACCCCTTGTGATTACACTAGATCCACCCACATAATCCAGGCCACCTCTCATCTCAAGATCTGCTGATTATCAATCTTAACTCTACCTGCAAACTTCATTCCCCCCTTGTCACATAACTTAACATTGTCACAGGTTTCAGGGATCAGGACATGGACATCTCTGCAGGAACCATCATTCTGCCCAGCACAAGAGGAAACACCAAAGACTTCAGTGTGTGTCTTTAATCCCAATAGCAACCTTCAAAGTGGGATATGACAAAGAAATTGAGAGGTTTTTTTTTTTGAAACTTAGGTTTTGAGGATTCAAGTAATTTTTCCCAAAGATAGTTCTGCTAATGAGAGATAGAGATAGAACACGATTCATATCTGTCTATTTTGGAAGGCTGTGCTTATCCTCTATATGATACTTTCACCCAGGAGGCCCTTGTACTGAATCACTAAACCAGATAGAACCTTAAGACTATTCTGAAGGAATTTTATAGGAAATTCATTTTTCTTTGAGAATTCCAGAAAATTCTGATGATGTGACCACCACATGACTCAGGTTTGGGGGATTCTTAACTAAAAAAACCAGGAATATGAACTAAAATTATGAACCCTAAAATATGAACCCTAAAATTCTAAGGTTGTATAATTCTATGGGGAAACCAGTCTGCTCACAGTGCCACTCAGTGCATGGTGTGGGTCATGGTTAGTATACAGAGTTTTTTTGCATATCTGTCATAGTTTGTTCAGGCTGTTGTAACAAAATACACTGACTGGGTAGCTCATAAACAACAGAAAAGCATTGCTTACAATTCTGGGGGCTGGAAAAATCCAAGATTAAGGTGCCAGCATTGTAACCTGTGGCCAATGTCATAGTCAGTGTATCTTGCTGTGTCCTCCCGTGGTGGAAGGTTAGGGATCTTCTTGGAGTGCTTTATAAAGGTACTAATCCCATTCCTGAGGGCTTCATCCTTATGACATAAGCAACTTCCAAAGACCCTGCTTCCTAATACTATCATCTTTGGGGGTTCAAATTTTAACATATTGAGTATCTGTGTGTTGGGAGTCCGGAGAACAGAATACAAGCATTCAGCCTACAGCATTAACCATGACTGAACAAACAATTTTAGCCCAAATATTAGCCATCTACACCAGTAAGCATACTGCTTAGTACCAATGTCTTTGTTTGTTTGTTTTGGTAGCAAGACTTTCATGATGAAGGAAGCAGGGTATTGATTTACTTTCTGGCGCAATATTCCTAGCTTCTTGCATTAACCAATAGTTTCAGGTTGGACTCCGAGTAGTGATATAGGAAACTTCCAAAATTCAGATTAACAGAAAAATTTTGGCAGTGACAAATTTTTTGTGTGTGATACGAGAGGAACTACAACCAATAACTACTGATAAAAATATATAAATGAGAAAAACATCTCTGGGATGTACAGTAGATTTTATTCAAATTATTTGCAACCCTTTCTTGTAAGATAATTATACATTCATGGCCATTGGCGTCTGACTTATTGTACCTCCTTGTGAAGATATTCACAACTATTATTGATATCAAGCTTGAATGTAGACTTCCTTTGGCTAAGGAAATGTGAGCAGATTTATGTCTCACCAGAAGTCTTAAAAGATGGTGTATGTTTGAGTCACAGCTCCTTTCACAGAAATTGCAGTTATGCAAACTCTTTCAGCCTACATACCAGGAGGAAGACGGTATGTAGAATAAGACTGCCACCAACACCAGCTCACATGTACTGTGAGCAAGAAATAAACCAGTAGCTGGGATTCTAGCATGTATGCTACTGCAACCTAACAAAAACTAACACAAGTTGTATATCTCTATTAGAGATTAAAAGACATTTCTGATATTTCTATCTCTTATGACCAGTAAGTAACAATTTAAGGTTTTTTGGCCCTTAACTTGGTAGACTTGGGGAAGTTGGCATTTTTTTGTCTCTGCTTTAATTTTTTCAGAGAATTGAATCTATAATAGCAACTTTTATAAAGAGTATTATGAGCAAAATATTAATTTTTAGAAATAAATACCAGGAAATGTATTATGTGACAGGTGATTATGTATAAAAAAAAACCTTTATTTTTCTTTGCTCTAAAGAAACTAGCTGAGCATATAGTTCTAGGCTGATAGCTGTTTTAATTCAGCATTTGGACATTTATCTTCCTCATTCATTATTGTTAATAACCAGTGAGTTTTCTGTATGACTAATACTCCTTTTTTAGGTAGTGTATGTGTCATATTACATTTAATATTTCCTGTCTTTGATGTTTCTAAACTTTCATTATTACATATTCAGTGTGGATTTAGGTTTTTTCAGTTATGTATTTTTTTTAAATTGAGGCTACTTACTGTTCCTCCCTAGAAAGTGGTCATTTGCCTTTCATTAGCCTCTCCTCCCATTCTATATTCTTTTTTTAGAAGATCTGCTATATGTCATTTTTAACCTGCTACTTAGTGTTCCACATCTTTGACTATCTCATTTACATTTTCATCTATTTATTGAAATTATTTCCTTACATTTATCTTCCAGTTTTTCAGTTATTTGTAGTATTCTGTTTATAACATAAACTGAGTATTTGTTTTCATGACTTTTATTTCTAAAAATTCTATTTGATTCTTCCATTATCATTAATATCATCTATGCTTTCATTATGATTTCCAAGTTTATTAAAATATTTAGCCATTACAAATATACTTATTTTATAGTTTCTTTCAGCTTACCCTGTTATTTCAAATTCTCAGCATGTCAATCCCCTATTCACTATTTATGTTAACTCCTTTTTATGATGAACAAGTTCCTCTTTTGGCTAGAATACTTTTTACTGTACTCCTCTTTAATAGGGATTATTTTTACCATAAGCCCTGAGTTTTGAAAATCTTACATTTATTTTGGCCAGGTCTCCAGAGCTTCAACACCTCTGGATATGTTAGCATATTCATTTCTTGGACTAAGTTTCACAAGCATACAATTAGGACGCTTTCAGACTTCATGCCTATTCATGGTACATACCCAGGGTTTTTATTTTTTAGGTGTCCTTTTCCCCATGTGGCCATAGATATGCTTGATTTTCTCACAGGTTATTCAAGCAAATGGCAACATTTTTCTAATATGGGTTGGACTTGCCCCTCCACCCTGGGTTTTACCATCTTAAGGTAAAAATCCAGATATTTTTCTGTTTGGGGTTCTAAAAATTGTCATCTCATGAACTTTCTCACTTGAATTAGCATTTTCTTTACAGCTCAAGGGTTTTGTTAAAACCAAACATTTGTTAACTCATAATGCATCATCTTAGCTTGGTGCCTAAGAAATATAAGGAAACTTGGGAAGAGTAATAGTGACATTCCTGTAGTTTTATGTGTCAACTTGACTAAATTGAACTACGTGTTCCAGAATTCTCTTCCCAGTGTTTCTAGTTAGGGTTGGCCATAGGAGAAATCTGAATGCAGCAGTAGCTATGGTTGCTCTCTGAAGATTGGTAGAGTTCAGACCCTATTATACCTGTTGCAGTTCAGGCACATTTTCTTTACTCACCTTCCTGCTATGGGGCAGCAGTGGGCCCACAGCTACCCCAGCTTCCTCTGGGTCTCTTCCTTTGGCTTCTCTGAATCCTGGACTAGCTATGAGTACAGCAGATCCACAGCAGGAGTACCTTCTTGCAAGTCATCCACAGCAGTAATGCTGGCAACCTGGACGTGGGGAGCAAGACACAAATATTGCACATCCACAAAGTCTGGACAGTGCACAGCTGAATGTCAGATGGGGAAAGAAACTGGGCTAGAAGAAGCAGAGTGCTCACCAACCTCTTGCCTGAAGGAGTGAGGAGAGAAGTTTTCAGAACTAAAAAGAGGAGAGAACTATATAAAGCAGCCTAGTTTGGCTTGGTCAACTCAAGGGCATCACAGAGAAAACAAAAACAAAACAGGAGGAACAGATACCCTGACTTCATTCTTCTTCTCTCAGGTCTTTTTTCAGGGCTCCTGATTGTCCAAACCCACCTAGAGGCCAGAAGCAAGGGAACCACAGTCACACAGTTTACAGCTAAACTGCAGACAGCAGGGTGGAGAAGTGTGGGGAGTAGATCTGGGGGAGCAAACATAAGCTACTTGGCCCAGGCTCTAACTTCTATTGTCATTTGTTATATTATTAAATGCAGCAAAGCTCTTAGCTTAATAACTTCACACTCAATCCAGGACTAGTTCACCTCAGAAGTCAGAGGCTACAGTTTTTATGTAGTCAATAAAAATAGTATTGCTCATTCCTGAGTGAATAGATTTCTGGTCTCTGTCTTTGTCTCTGTCTTGTCTGTCTTTCTCTCTCTCTCTCTCTGTCTCTCACACATACACACTCACAGCAGTATCTTCCTTTCATTGGTACTACTGTTAACTTATTTGGTGTCTTTCTTCCTTCCAGAAAGATGGTGTTTCTGTCCTAATCCAGGTACACAGAGAATGAAGTTGTTGTTTTTCCTATCACTCTATTGGTTTTGTAAATCACACTCAGCCCCCCACATTCAACTTCTTGTGGCTTGTAACCATAAGATTCAGATTGGATCAGATCATCTGCAGAATCTCTTCTAGCTCTCAAATCTGTGGTTCAGCAGTTCACAAGAGAAATTAGGCCATGCACACAGGCTAAGTTGTGTGGCCTTCCAAATAGATTTGAAAATACTTTAAAGAAAAAAATGTTTTCTCCTATGAAAGAGTGCCCTCTTGTGGGAAGATCTGACACCTTCATATAACCATAGTGCCTTGAGGAAATTACAAAGTCAGAATAAAACTTAGATAATGACCAACAATTGACCACTTACTGTCAAATGCTGATCTACAAACTTCACAAAATTATCCCCTTTAGCCCTGCAGCACTCCTATGTTGATGGGTGGTTTTATAGCTACTGCTTCAGAACTAAAGAAACAGAAGAACCCAAGGCTTAGAGTAACTTGTCCACATGCTCACAGATCAGAATGGATTGAACTTCTGAAGCAGTGGGGTTCTTACTGAGCTACATTCAGAGCACATTATTATGCTTTTCCATCAGAGCAAAATATCTTTAAATGGTTACTAAAATGAAAAGCCACTTAGCAATCATCTGGCCAGTATTTTCCCAAATGGCATCCTATCTAGAAGCAATTCACATGAAGAGAATAAAGACGTGTATGAGTTGGTGAGAACAGGAAGGTGAAGTTTTTCATGATCAATGTTTGAGAAACACTGGGTTAAAGAAAGTTTGAAAATATTCTTGATTCGTGGGTTAGGAGAATTAATAATGTTAATATAGACATCCTACCTAAAGCAATATAGAGATTCAGTGCAATCCCTCTCAACATCCCAATGGCACACTTCAAGGAAAAAGAACTAACATTACTAAAAGAATTACAACAGATCTGAATAGTCAAAGCAATATCAAAAGGGAAAAAAAGTAAAATGGAGGTATCACCCTCCTGGATTTCAAACTATATTACATTGTGATAACAATGAAAATAATATGGTACTGGAATAAAAACAGACACAGAGAATAATGACAAAAAATTGAGAGTGCAGAAATAAACATATATGGATAGTTAATTACAAAGGAGTCAAGAGTGAACAACAGAAAGTGTCTGACAAATGCTGTTGGGAAAACTGGACAACCATGTGCAAAAGAATGAAACTGGATCACTAACATCCAAAAAAATTAAATAAGTTAAAGATTTGGATTTAAGACCTAAAGCCTAAAAAACAGCACATAGGAAAACCTAGGAAATACACTCCATGATATAGGGCTTAGAAATGTCCTTGGAGACCAACAGCCAGAGAAACAAAAGCAAAATAAGCAAAGGGGACATCTCAAACTATAAAGCTCCTCCACAGTGAGGAGCTTCTCCAGCATCAAAAATGAAAAGACAACCTACTGAATAGAGAGAATATTTGCACATCATACATCTGAAAAAGAATTAATGCCCAAGATATAAAGAAGGCACAATAACAAAAAAACGCCAACAAACCAATAAAAAATAAAGGACAGAGCTGACAGACACTTCTCCAAAGAAGACATCAGGTGGACAACAGGCACATGAAAAAAATGTTCACTATCATTTATTATTAGAGAAAATGCAGGTCAAAATCACAATGAGATAGCACCTCATACCTAATGGCCTAACTCAAGACCAGAAACAACAAATGTTGGTGAGGATATAGAGAAAAACAACCTTTGTTGGTGGGAATGTAAATTAGTGCAACCCTTGAAAAACAGCATGGCGCTTCCTCTAAAATTAAAAAATTTTGATCCACCAATTCCACTTTTAGCTATCTATATAAGGAGCGTAGCCATGTATTGAGGCTGATGTGAATGTAAAAGTTGGATCAGGCTGTAAATGTTATAGGGTCAGATAAGAACTTGCACTGGGCTTTCTGAGTTTCAAGAAGAGTTTGATCACGAAATTAAGAACCCACAGAAGTTGTAGGTTGGACTAGGTCCTACCCAGTCTCACATGTCCTTGGTGTACAGTCCATTGTGGAAGTGGGGACACATCTTCTGCCTCTCTCAGTCCACTCCAACTTTGGGTTTCAACCACCCAAAATATACTTTGGGACTATAAGGAGGTAAGCAGTTGCTCCTGACTTCAGGTGATGAGCACCTGGTTCTCAAGCTCTGTACTATGCCGTTCCTACTTGCCTACAGACACAGCCATTAGAGCACCTCTGTCAAAGGCACTGCAAGCTCATCAGGAATTATGGTGCTTTGTAATGACTAGAAGAAAAAAAAATCCAAAACTCTCCCTTTTAAAAAGTCTACAAATTGTCCTTAAAGTAAGATGACAAGTTTAGTGCACAATCTGATTAAACCACTTCCCTAAAGGGTAACTGCCTAGATAATGATAATGGCTTATTAGCTGCTTCTTTTCCTCCAGAGATACCAAGGTGAAATGCTGAAATGCTGTTCGTTTTGGTCACCTTGTGCCCACACTTCTTTGCTTGAGGCTTGTGATGCAGAGAATGCAACAGCAATGCTGCCACCTAAATATTAGCTATGATATCTCCTAAATATCTCCTAAATATCTCCTAAATATTAGCTATGATAGAAATTAAAGAGGGGGGTAAAGTGAGGCGAGAGATACCAATAGCAACGAATCAACTAATCTCTTGTGCTGAGTTGGTGCCTAGTTATGATCATGGTCAAAGACATAATTTTATTTACTGCATTTCTTTAAAACATACATATGTTTTCAAGTCCTCTTTATCACCATGTTGCCTGTAAAACAGACCATCAATTTCTCTCAACCTTCACTGCCACTATTGCTGTTCCAGGCACCATCACCTCACATGTACACTAGGAATCTCCTCCAACTGTGTGCCTATTCATTTCTACCCAGAACACTCCCTTCTCTGGGGAAATCACTTTGAATGCAAAGTAGAATGCACTAATCCCTTCATGTAATCCTCTAGGAGGTCCCTGTTGTGCACAGAGTAAAATCCAGAGCCCCTTCCCATGACTTTGGCAGCCTAACATTATCCAATTCCTGCTCATTCTCCATTCTCTCCCTGAGTTGTTCCAGCCATGATCATTTGAACAGAGCAGTCTCCTAGGCCCCATGGTCAGAAATATTTGACATTATTTTTGCCAAAGATGCTCTGGTCCTAATTCTCTGTGGATGTGTCTTCTGCTTCACATAAGGCTCAGTATCAATGTCACTTTCCTGGATAGACTTTCTCTTACCATTCCATGGTGCCAGCAAGGGGCACAGAGGATGTTCTTGATGATTCAGGCAGATGGGTCAAGGAAGGAGTCTTGGAGCCCTCAGTGGCCTTTTCGGTTTTTATTGCATCATTATCTCAGAGGCGACCAGGTACACAGCAGGCAGGGGGCTGAGGGAGCCAGGAGGCTGGCAGGCCTCCCAGCCCCAGGCACATCTCTCTGAGCTGCTTTCTGCTTCCTCCTCTCTTGTTCTCTGCTGCTCTCGTTCTGCTGGCGTCCTCGTGATGCCGCCCTTATACGCCCGTGCCTAAGCCCAGATGCACCCACTTGCGCATGCCCACCTAGGCATGTGTGCAGAACCGCAGGTGTCCATAATACAAGACCAGGGGCCTTCTTGGTGGCGCAAGAGGTTAAGCACTGCACTATGGAGCATCCACAGGCCCTACAGCACGAGTTCAATCCCCAGCTGGCTAGGGAGGTGGCCCACATGGCGAGGCAGACCTCTCCTGTCTCACCTGCTGCTCCCCTCAGCAGTGTGTTTCAGTCAATCTGCCTGTTCTATTCCCCACCCTGTCTCTGGTGAATCCTCTCACTTCCCCCCACATACACCTCAGGACTCTACCCATTCTTGTATTCGTAAGTAAATCTTTTAAAAAATAAAAATACAAGACCTCAATCTTTACCGTGATTAGCATTCCTTTGTTCCCTTTTTAACCAGACAGCACAGGATTTAGTGCCATTGTCATGGACAAAGCTATAGTATAAAGACTTACTGGTTGAATTCCTCCCCTGCCCCTCATAATAGCTATGAGGTTGATGGGCAGAGGACTCAGAGAACACATAAACCTGTTGGCATAAATTAGTTAAGCTAGGATGGCCAAGGGAATAGTTATAATTGGGGGATTTGGCTTTTATCACTGTGGGGCTGAGTTACTCAGGACAAGAAGGCCTCGTTGGAGCCCCAGATGACTTCATTAAGGGAACCTGGGTAAACCGAAAGGACGATGAAGTTCCACCCATAGCCCCTGTGGAGGCAGGAGGACACAGGGCAGGTTCTCTATGATTCCGCAGATGGTCAAGGAGTCCTGGAGCCCTTGGTGGCTTTTTCAGACTTTTATTAATCTTTCTGCATCAGAGGGGCCTCCTAGCCCCTGGTGAATCTTCACTTTCTCTGTGCTCTCTAGTCTCTGGTGCCTCTGCTCTGCAGCTATGTCTCTCTCTGCTTGTGGCATCCCCGTGACACTGCCCTACATGCCCCGTGTCTCAGCCCAGGTGCACCCACCTACGCATGCTCACACCCTGCTCCAAGCTTGCTCACCATCAACATGCATGCAGGACCACGGGTGTCTATCGATGCTAATGGCGGAAAGATGGAAAAACCGGATAACTTTCATTTACACTACAGTCCCCCAAACACACACACACACACACACACACACACACCTGCTTACCATTATGTACAACCAGGAACCCTCACTGCCATCACAAACCCATGGTCTTGAAAGCAAATATTTCCAGGTAACCCTCAGCATTCTCCTCTCAGGCTTTAAGTCAGAGAGGGGTCTTAGGCATGAAAATCACAGAGATATGGCATTTCACAAACTGTAGATCACCTTCTTAATGTTCTCATTAGAGAAATGCTGTCTGAGTTGGGACTGCCGAGGATACGCTGAAGGCAGGTAAAAACCAAGAGCATTCAGGCCACAGGTGTTTCGGTTTTATACCAAGCTTAGTTTATGGCTGCTTAACTCCACCCTTAGTTCCCAGCAATCCCCCCTTCAGGAAGTCAAGAGTGATAGCAGATTAAAGGCATGATGGGGTTTGTAGTCCCCAGGGCTTGGGATCCCTTGAAGGTGCAGGTAGGGTGCATAAAACATTAGTGGGTGGAGTTCATTCAGGACATACTGTTCTCCCAACATACCAGGGATTGGAAAGGCCTGATTATATGGTACTTCTGTGTTTAACTTTTTTTCCTTTTACATGGAGGGTATACTATTTCACATTCCCAAAAGCAATCATTGTGTATCCTAAATTCTCCACATCTACTTCATCTCTTGCCATTTTCCATTGTTATTACCAATTCCAGTGTCTTAAAGATTTTACTCAATCTTCAGTTTTAAAATTTTAGCTTACATGTAGGTCTTCAATTGATTTTAAGTTAATCTTTATTATATAAGGTCACACTCCTGCTTATATTTCTGTATGTGGAATATTCAGTTTTCTAAACACTATTCATTGATAAAACTGTTCTTTCTCTCATTGAATGCTCTTTTTACCTTTATTGAAAATCAACTGGCCATATATGCAAGGACTAGTCGGGGTTCTCTATTATCTTGGTCTTATGATAATATCCTAGGTTTTTTTTTAAATATCAAAACAGCTAGTACTCCAACTTTATTAATTTCAAGATTGCTTTGGTTATTCCACTCAATTTTATGATGGGTTTTTCTACTTCTGTAAAAGAAAGAAAAAAAAAAGACTGTCATTGAGATTAGTGAGTACTGTCTTTCATGAATACATGTTATTTTCCCATTTACTTATATCGTGTTAAATTTAATTCAGGAAACCTTGGTAGTTTTCAGTATATAAGTCTTTCATCTTTTAGGTTAAATTTATTCCAAATCATTTATTCATTTGGGTATCATTGTAAATGGAATTATTTTCTTAATTTCTTTTTCAGATTTTTCATTACTGCCATTTAGATTTGAAATTGAGTTTTGTATGTTGATTTCTTAGCCTTTAATTTTAATTATTATATTCCAAGGACATAAAACAGTATAGGTAATGTGTATCTATTAAATCAGATCATGAAAAAATAGAACATTTTCTTAATAATTTAAATAACTTATAAGACGAGAGATACATTTCAAAACCACAGTGAGATACCATCTCACACCTGTAATAATGGCACATATTCAAAAAACCCTCAACAAGTGCTAGAGATGATGCAAAGTAAGAGGAATCCTATTAAACTCTTTGTAGAAAGGTAAAATGGTGCAGTTATTTTTAAAAGGAATCCAGTTATACATTACAAATCTATAAATAGAAACTTATAAACCTGCAATAACACTCTTGGGCATCTATCCAAAGAATATGAAACTATTAATAAAAAAATGTTCTATAATGTTCATAACAGCATTCTTTACAATAGCAAGGACAGTGAAGCAAACTAAATGGCCATCAACAGATGACTGGATCAAGAGATGTGTTATATCTGCATAATAGAATGCTATAAGGAAAAATGAAATGCAAAATGGAAGGAGCTAGAGAGAATGATGTGTAGTTAAGCAAGTCAAAATGACTGAAAAACTATTGGATGTTTACACAGAAGATGATGTAATAAAATAAAATTCTTAAAAAATTACTTGTGTATAAACATTAGGTTTCTGAGGCTAAAGAGGGAGTGGGGTGGGAAGAAGTGACAAGAGGACATAAAGAATGGTGATTATAAGAATCAGTCTGACCACAGATGAAAATAAATTACTATATAACACTGTCATGCTCAGTCAAGATTGGTATAATGTGTATAAGAACAATGAAATACGTTATTTTAAATATTTTATGTATTTTTACTATTGCTGCATGTGCTCTTAAGAGTTTTATAGTTTCAGCTCTAATATTTTAGTGGGTTTAGGGAAGATTTTTTTTTCATTTCATGTATTTTCATATTTTTAAACATGTTTCTTTTACAATAGCATATGAAATTGCTGTTTTAAAAGAGTAGGCATTTGTTAGACAAAAAAGAGAACTGAAAACATTTTAAGCAAAAGTCAGAGCACTGTGGGAAAAAAAATAAAGGAACAAAGGGTATGAAGTGTTCTTCAGAGTATTCTTGGAATGATTAATTGTAAACATTTTACTCTTCCAGAATTTCTTAACTTTTGCTGAGTCTATGATCTATATAATGATCCAAGTTCTCCAGTTAACAGAGAAGGTACTAAGCAACAATGAGTGTATTTTTGTAGGTTTTTTAAAAAGATTTATTTTTTTAATGCATACAAGGACTGGGGTACAGGCCAGAGGTGTGGGAGGTGAGAGGATTCACCACAGACAGAGCGGGGAGCAGAACAGGCAGATCAACAGAAGTACACTGCTGAGGGGAGCAGCGGGTGAGGCAGGAGCAGTCTGCTGTGCCATGCTGGTCACCTCCCTGGCTGGGGATCGAACTTGTACTGCCTTGGCTGCTGATACTTTGTAGTGTGGTTCTTAACCCCTTGTGCCACCAGAGAGGCCCTCTGTAGGTTTTAAGGAGAATTTGACAGTTTTGTAATTTTGGTTTAGCTCATCTTTCTCTTCTAAAGAAGATGACAGCTTAGCAATGAATACCTGTCAGAATTATCTCTTATCTATGAGTCCTCAGTTTCCAGCTGGTGCTAGAAGCACATGTGTAGTGGAACCCAGGGACATTCAAAGTCACTTCTCTACATGCCCTTACAGATTGTGGTATCTTAAAAAAAATTTACATTTATTAAACTTAGTGTTATACTAAGTTTTTAAGGGCATCTTATGAGCTTTAAAATGTAATGATACTATTGAAAACATAAAGTGTATATTTGAATTACAAACTTAAGCTACACCTTCATTAAAAACTTTGAAGAGGGCCTCCCTGGTGGCGCAGTGGGTTAAGCAACGCACTATGAAGCAAACCGCAACCACTGCAGCACGAGTTCGATCCCTGCTGCCGGTCAGGGAG
>JAGFMF010011574.1:12591370-12608191 GCA_019455555.1 Galemys pyrenaicus
TGATCTGCCTGTTCTGCTCCCCGCTCTGTCTGTGGTGAATCCTCTCACCCCCCCCCCACACCTCTGGCCTGTACCCCAGTGCTTGTATGCATAAATAAACTTAAATCTTTTTTAAAAAAAAAACAAAACTTTGAAGATCCTATTTTAAATCATTTCAGCTACCCTATAAAATAAAAAAAAAATTATTTTACAGATGATTTCATCCGCCTGCATAACTGAAAGTAGTGGTTGATAGTGTTAAATGGAGATCAAATAAACAATGTTTACAAAGCAGTCTTCAAAACATTGAAAAGTCCATTGCTATAAAACCAGTGTACTGATTGGTGAAAAATTACTTTAATATATAACATTTAAGAGTCAGATAAAGTCAAGCTAAGAACTAACCCTGGAAAGCTGATAAGGGAACTACCAGGAGGGGAGGGATGAGAACAAAATTGAGAGAGCATAATGGACTGTTGGTGGTGGGTGCCCTGTGGTAACAACACCTGAGGGGAGAGCCTCGATCTCTAAGATACAAACAGTGATGTAAACCAATGTTATTTTGAGAGAGGAAAAAACTGTTAACACAAGCAAATGTAAGAGAGAATCCTGTCTTAGAATAAAAACAGGGCCTCCCTAGTGGTACAGAGTGTTGAGCTCCGCACTATGAAGCATCTGCAGCCACTGCAGTGTGAATTTAATCCCTGGCTAGGGAGGTGACCCACATGGCTGCTCTCTCAGCAGTGTATTTCAGTCGATCCACCTGTTCTACTCCTCACTCTGTCTCTGGTGAATCATCACACACACACTCCCCACTCTTGCCTCTGGCTGTACCCCAGTTCTTGTATGCATAAATAAATTTTTTTAAAAAAAATAAAAGAATAAAAATTTTCTTCTGATGGAAGTAAGTGAAGATGTATAGTCACAAGGGAAAATCTGTAACCTTTCAAAGGTGTGACATTTCAGCCATAATATTGAGTTAGGCATTTCAAATCTTGACTTTTCAGACACACTGACAGAAAAATGCATCCTTGTCATCAGTATTAAATACATTGGATAATTTTAAGAGTTTCCATAGTTGTGCTATAGTTTTTTAATCTAACTGAATTGCCAGAATGGGAAAAATAATTAGGTGCAGAGAATACAGGAAAGCTTCTTAAATGTCTCAAAAATAAATGTATGATTAGTTAAAGCTTTTAATTTAAAGCTTGCAGCTGTTGGTAAGAAGCTCAAATAACAAAAGAAGTTAGAGCATGAATAAACAGACTAAGTGAAACAGTTTCCTGAGAAGAAAATGAAGTAAAAGTTAAGCACATGTATTATCATTACTTTACTTCTCATATTCAAAACATAATCCTAAAATATAAATTTCAAGTATAAAATGTACTTTTAGCAAAGCATGCTACATAAAAATAGTGTATACATAATGTAAAAAAGGGTAAAAGGCTAAGATTGTCTAATAGTGTGACATGTAGTCTGTTTACATCATATAAAAATTGAATGATCTTATTGTTATTCCTTTTAAATAAAGATCACAAACATAATATCATATTGTTACATTCAAATAATTTGTTAAACATTATATAAACTTATTTTATTAGAAAAGAACAGTCATTATTTTGGCATGTAGTTTGTTTACTTTCTGTTTATATTGATCATAATTTAAGGTTATCACCTAAATATTGAAGATTTTCACTTAAAGAGACTTAAATTGGTTTTTAAACAGTAACAGTTAAATAATAATAGACAATTCACTTGGATGAGAATAATTGTATACATTTAATACTGACAGAGTTACACATTCTAAATGTTGCCAGTTAATTTCAAGTGATTTTTATGAGCTTTGATCAACATTACATTCTACTGGAAATTCATCTCAGAAGTTTTTTGCTATCCATTTAAGGTAAAGTTTATTTTAGAAAGTTGATTACATAAGAATATCATGATTCAGGGTTTAAATGTTAGTTTTGCAAGAATTTATTTTTTGGCACTCTTAGGACTGTGTCCTGGAATTGGTGCCCAAACAATTTTAAGTGTGGTATGAGCTGTTTATGTCACTGAGTAAAATTAGAGATGCCTGTTACTAATATGAGGGGACTGAAATATGAGACAAGGCCAAACATGTGAGAGCCTTTTCTTCCGGGCAGAGTTGGTGGCATTTAAATCGTTCACTTTCATTCTACAAGTAATGGGAAAGTTTGAAACATTTGGTCTTGGATAGCCCTCAAGCTGATTAAATAGTGTGCTTTTCTAATACATCTAAGGTAAGTAATCAGATTTAAATTGGATTTTATACAGTCATGATATACTATTTTAAAAATTCAAGAGGTATAGTTTGATATTTTCCTTTGTAGGTGATATAAAAATGCTAATAAATTTATCTGAAAATAATTACATATTTAGATCAACAAAATGCCTTAACTTCTCGATCTTTCTTGAGTTTTCCTGACCACATATATGCTATAGACTTTTGGCATAATGTTGTATTTCTAATACATTTCTATTTTATCAGATATTCAGTGTAGACTGTACTTACCCTTGACAAAGGTGACTTCTACTTTAATCTTAAACGTCTGTGGTAGAACTGCATTTGCTCTACAGTTTGTCAGCTTTTTTGTTGTAAGCATTAAGCAGCAGATTTAAATTACTAGAGCAAGAGTTCAGGTTGTTTGGTAAATTGGGAATAAGCAGAATAGGAGCAAAACACCAACTTTGTCTTCCCAAATATTCTTGGATAAGAGAAGACAATTCTCTCCTAAAATCTGTGAAAAAAAATTGTGTTGTTCAAAATATGTACTATAAGTATAACAAGGATAAAAAGTTAACATGTACTGATGATGTTTTGACCTACTAAAGTCGTCAGTTCTTTGTATTTCCTAGATTAATATGGGGTAGTCAGAAAATAATTTTTTAAAAGAAGATATGGAGAGGAGACAATAAAGGAAAATAAAACCAACTAGCTAAAAGATTTGCCAACAGAGTGAAGTAACTCACTGGTACAAAATGTACCAGAAAATGTACTGTTTATTTTTTGCCCATTTTCTTGGAAACATTTTGTAGAGCTAGCCACAAAAGAAGTGTACAAGTTCCATACTTTCATGGTTTCTAACATTTTTCTATAACTTCCTGTTGAAGCAAAATGCAAAGTAGCTTTTCATGTACTTCAGTACTGAATTTCATCTCACTGCAGAACAGAGTCTACTAGAATAGGACAATTAAAAGTGGGGAGTAAAGGGAGGAGGGGACCCACTGGACTATGGGGAGGATTACTGGGCTTTGGTGGTGGTCATAGTGTGATGATTTACACATACAGCATATGAACTTATATCCCTAAAACATATATGATATCATTAACCAACCTTACTTCATCAACATGCCTTTGAAAAATAAATATAGACATATATATATATATATAGGATTTCAAAAAATAGCAAATTCCAGTTTCAAAAGAGGTTGCCTACACTTCAGTAGAAATGCTAAAAGTAAAATTGGTCTATATTATCCTTTTAAAAGCATACTTTCTAGTCATTAGTCTAAACTGCTATTATATTGAATATGAAAATCAAATAATAATGTAAATTATGAAGTTATTTTTGTGTTTTGTAGGATCAATGCTCTCCCTTTGTTCCTATGCTTCTTGTTCATCTAAGCTACTTGTTTTTTCTCCACTGAGCAGGAAGGAAAAATACTGTTGAGTCCTGGGTGTGACTTCACCACCTTCCCATTTCCTCAAAAGCCCCCTCTATGTTTCTTTCTGTTCTTCCCTCCACCTTTTCTTCTCACTCTTCTCAGCACCTGTCGAAACTATTCATCTCTGGACCTATTATAAGGCTAGATATTGTTATGATGTTCTCACAAGTATTCTAGAATTCCCCTTCTGCTATACCTGCGATTTCAGACTCCAACTTCATTTTTCATTTTATGTGTTACTGTATCTTAGAGAATTTTATAAGAAGATAGATACAGGAGGATCTAATAATTTGTAGATTTGCAAGTCTCAAAACCTTGCAAAATGTCAGAGTCCACTTGACTTCAGTATGACTGGTGTGTCATGTCTCACTGAGGAAAGATGAGGCAAAGATGTTAGGAGGGTGTATGCCCAAAGAATGTGTGCTTCATTCTAAAGCAGTAGAGAACCTGCTTTTGAACATTTAAAACAGAAAAGTAGCACAGACAGATTTATTCTCTGGGAAGGTGACTCTGGTTGCTATGGAGAATGAGGGGGGTGGTCATGAAGGAAGTAGGTAGACAGGAAAGCTATAAAAAGTCAAACAATGGCCTCAGCTGAAGATTGGGAAATGGAACCAACAGGCAGCTCTCATTTCTATAAAGGGGTTATTTTAGAACTAGTCTTAGCTTTGTGGCTATTTTAACTCCATGTTAAAGATTCTCATTTGTTGTACTTGTGAGACATCCTTGAAAAGACTGCTATCAATGGAAAAGCAGTGACTACAAGTTATCACATGTTTAAGCTATGGAATTAGACTGGCACTTTCTACCTGTATGCCCTTGTGTGAAATACTTACCCTCTGCCTCAGTCTCTTCACTGGAGGTGATCATAGTATGTACCTCCTAATGCAATATTGGATATGAATTTAATCCATATAAGAAATTTAAAAATTTTCTGCCTTCTTGGTAAGCATTAGCTTACCAAGCATTTGCTTGGTAAGCATTAGCTCTACCTATCATCATCTCTTCCTCCTCATCATCATCAATAACCATCACCAACACCATCAATAACAAGAAAACATGTAGCTTCTTATTCTTTTCTCCACTAAAAGAAAGTAAGGGAAGGACTTCAAAATGGTGAATAGCTTTTCTAAACTGTTTCTCCTCGATCTCCTAAGAAGGTACCAGGAGGTCTATGGAGGCAGTAGATTCCAGGCTGAGGCTGTTTCTGCTACAGTAGAGAATGTTTTCCACACTCAGCAATGTGGAAAGGAATGTGTACATTCCAGAACACAAATAGAAAGCCCTCCCTACTAGTGTGACCAATGAACTGAAAATCTCTAACAGTATCATTATATTTAAAAAGGAAAAAATAAGTCAAATGACTGCATAGGTTTTCTATTTTTCTTTCACAAAAACATTTTAGATCCTACTGAAAACCTTTGTTAAAATATTCTAAAATGTTCATCTCGATGAAACATAGATGTGTGCTGTCCCATATCAGGATGAATTTATTATAAAGGTGTAATTTTTACATTTGCAAGTCACATTTAATCATTCCAATCCCAAAAAAATGGTGACTATAAGGACTGAAGTGAATCCCAAAATCCTTTGAAACTTAACTGTCAAAGCAATCAAAAAGTTACATATAGACCACAATTAAGAAAAAATTATGGTTAACTCAATAATTTCCTTTTTGTTTAAATATTTAAAGATTTGTAATTAAAAAGAAGCTCAGATTGCTTGACAAGTTTAAATAACTTTTCTTAAAAGTTGTTCTTAATTTTCTGGGCTTCCCTCGTGGTGCAGGGGATAAAGTCTAACGCTTTCAATCTACCCCAAATGCTAGGGCATGAATTTGATTCCTGGCCAGAGAGCTAACACACATAGCTCAGCAGACCTCTCCTGTCTCATTTGCTGCTCCCCTCAGCAGTGTATTTCAGTCAGTCTGCCTGTTCTGCTCCCCATTCTGTCTCTGGTGAATCTTCTTACCACCCCCCCACCTTTGGACTGTACCCCAGTTGCATAAATTATGTACGCATAAATAAATAAATCTTTTTTAAAAAGTTGTTGTTAATTTTCTATGGATATTTTTTAGAAGTAGAATTTAGTGGAGTTCTATTTTTAAGACTAAGAAAATTGAGGTTTTTGAAGGAGGATTTAATAGCTGGTTCACCTGATCTGATAAATGATAAGGAATTTGAATGTTCTAAGTGTGAAGAAAAGTCACTGGAAAGTTGACATTTTACCCATTTGGCTACTGAGCACAGAATGGCTTCCAGAGGGAAGAAGGAAAACTGGTTTTGTTGTTGTGCAGATGAACGTTCACAATGGCTTGGACCAGTGTGATGGCAATGGACATGAAGAAGAGTACACAGATTTGGGATTTATGTGAAGGTGGGATTGATGAAACTTGCTGATGTGGACCTGGAAGAAAAAGAGAGAAGCATGAATGACTTCTGAGACTTTGGCTGAGCAACTGGGTGGTGAAGGACTCTAATATAAGGAAAATATGAGGAGTTCAAAGAGATTAATAAATTACACCATTATGAAATCATTAAACATTTAAGTCTTGAATAATGTAGGTTATTATTAGTCCTGCTGAGTATTTGAACTTATCATGATGAATAGCATAATTTTTTATAAGCAAAACATTAGAAATTACTTATTGTTAAATTGGAAAGAGATTTCATTAACTATGTAAGTCTATGACTTACTTTAAATAAGGATAATACCTCCAAGCCATCCTTGAAATGCATGACCTTTGCATTTAAAAAAAATCACAGAGAGCCTCCCTGGTGGCGCAGTGGGTTAAGCAACACACTATGAAGCAGACCTCAGCCACTGCAGCATGAGTTCGATCCCTGCTGCCGGCCAGGGAGGGGACCCACATGGTGCAGCAGACCTCTCCTGCTGTGCCCGCTGCTCCCCTCAGCAGTGTACTTCCGTTGATCTGCCTGTTCTGCTCCCCACTTTCTGTGGTGAATCCTCTCACCACCCCCACACCTCTGGCCTGTACCCCAGTGCTTGTATGCATAAATAAATAAATCTTAAAAATAAATAAATAAATAAATCACAGAGGAGAATTTTCTGTGAATTTTCTTTCACTATGTGTATAGTCAAAAAATTTTCTTGATCTCATATTTTCACTTTATAAGTTAAAAACACCTTTTCCCTTTGCATAAAGAGAAAATGAATAATTTCCTAAAATCCTTTGATATTAATGGAATTGTTACTAAAACTATTATGCTAATTTACATAAAGCAATAAATATAAATATTTATACAAAGATTTTCTGTATTTCTGGAAGTAGTTCACTATTTAGGAACTTTATTATAGGCCAAAGTTGGTATTGTAGGTTTTGTGTAAAGAGCCTTTTTATTTGTAATTTAGTAGCTGAAGAAAGATGTAATTTAATAATTTGACATAAAATTGCAAATTAAATTCTATTGCTTAAGAGCTACATAAGTACCAACTTGATTCTTCTCCCACTGAATCATTTGGGAACTTGACAACTTGATTATTTTCGAATGATAGTTGAATTTCAAATTTAATCCTGCAGAATTTTGAAAGATATATGCATGTGGAATTTATTTATTAACATATGAAAATATGATCACTGGATTTCAAGTGGATTTGTCATAATTAAGATATTTTGAATGACAAATGAAATGCCACTCTGTGCTTGGAACACAGTGATATGTTTCAAAGTAATATTTCATTCTCTTTTTAAAAGTCATCAATTTTGGAAATGTATTATTGGGATAAAAGTATATTTTGTTAGACTCACTATTGACAAACAAGTTCTCTTTTGTCTCTCCCCCTCCCTTCTTATTCCCTGTTGCTTCCTTCCCTCACTCCCTTCATCACCCCATGGTAGATGGTACGTGAACAATACATTACAACCACAGAAGGCACACATATTGAGAGGCCAGAGAACCAGTCTGTCTACAAAATTGGTATTTATGGTTGGAGAAAGCGTTGCCTCTACCTATTTGTTCTTCTCTTAATTGTCATTCTTCTGGTGAATTTTGCTCTCACAATTTGGATTCTGAAAGTGATGTGGTTTTTCCCAGTAAGTATTTTTTCCTGGCAAGATGTTCTTGTTTTGTTTGTTGAATCACTTTAACCATATTGCATTGATAGAAGCTTACTTTAGTGTAATTGTATTTCTTTTCCATCTGAATCAGAATTTTCAGTAGCAAAACATACATATAAAATTTATTCTTTTTATTGTTTTATTAAACTTTACTATGAACTACATAGTGTATTGAGTATTTTGTTTGCTTTTACTGTAATTTTCCCCATTAGTCTATATGGTGAAGAAATTGGATTCATCCAAGTTTGAGGTTTACTGAATAATGATTGCTTAATGATCACTTAATTCACTAATTTGTAAAATCTTTCAATTCATGTTTTCCTAATCTCACTCACTCATAAATATTTACTACTGAGATGCTACTTTTGTATTTTCCTAAAAGAACCCTTCATTTTGACATACCATAAATTCTTGTCCAGAGGTCAATGACAATTTAACAATAGATTTAGTAATAAAATGCCAGTAGTCCTAAGGAATTTGTATTTTATTTTAATATCCTCATGTTTTCAGGATAGCTGGATGATTTTATATACTCTGATGATATTTGGTGTAATTTTTGAAAAAATACTCATCTAATTAGAATGGCATAGCTTTCCAAGATAGTCACAGTGGGAAAAAAAAATAAGCACCACAGTGGACATCACAGGCAGATTAATCTGTTCCCCATGTGTATCTGGAAGTTGTGATACAGCCATGGGCTTTATAATCAAATTACTCCTTAATTTGAATTGTTTTTTTATTGAATTAGTGTCCTTTTTATCTTGCTATAGTTTTACAGCCAGTAGACCCATTATTATTTTTGTTGGATTAATACAATACATATTTACTTTTCACAAATGCAAATACCATTCCAAACAAGCTATAGCTTGAAATGTGTTATTTAATATAAATTTAGTATTTTAAATATTTAAGATAAATACATACAATATATTAGTAAACACATAGATATATTTAGTCAATTTTAAGTAATGATTTCTAGTTAAAATGTGCAAATCAATATTTTTGCAATGTCAGTATATTGTTTAGTTCTGTTGTACAGCTTTATGAAAGTAACACAGCATGTGCCGTAAATGTTTATGTGTATCATCTGTACTTTGTCTAAATTTAAAAAACTTCATTTAATATTTTTTGGAGACTAAATCAAGGTTGGAATCTTCAAATTATAAATTGTGGGATCTTTCAGTGACACTGTTGACTAGACAGCACTACATCAACCTGCAGTAAGTTCCTCAGTTATGCAAAATGCTAAGTGAGATAACTACTAGGAAGAAGACCTTTAAAAGAGCCTGGAAAAAAGAAGCCACTCTCAGCCCCAGGGACTGTCAGACTTTCACAGTCCTTGGCCTAGTGGCTGTGAGCTCTATCAATCACCTTGTGACACTGACACACTCAGTTAACATATGTGGATAAATAAAAATGTGCATTATATTAGAATCACGTGTGAATTAATTTTGTTAACTGCATGAATATGAAGTGACAGTATGGCTAGTTTGTGTTCTTACAACATTTAAAACAAATTTTTAGTATTACAAATCTTCATTTATTAAATTGCGCTCGCTGGTGGGTGATTTCACCAACTTAGGGTAGCTAATCAAGAGATCAGCAACTGCTTCCTACCATCACTGTGACTGTTCCTAGCCCATACTTCCTAGTGAGATGGCTCCCTGGACAAGGGCATTTTCTTCAACACTGGAAATCTGTTGCTAATTGTTAGTGAATATTGAGAGTTCTTTAATGATGCTCTTCAAGACAATAACACTAAATAATAACAATGTTTAGGGAATCGAAAGTCAAGATACACAAAGACATTGTCTTGCTGAAGTCAAAAAGAAAGTTTTCTTGTAAAGTCTATTGTCTCCTCTTTTTGTAACAGACAGGAATGGGTCACTTGCATGTTACAAAAGAGGGACTTCGCCTAGAAGGAGAATCAGAATTTTTATTCCCATTGTATGCCAAAGAAATACACTCGAGAATGGTAAGATAATGATGAAACTTCTAAATAACTTGTGTTTTAAGAATAGTATAAGCACAGAAATCCAGTATATTTCAGTGGCTTCTTACTGTATACATGTGCATACATTTTTATACGGTCTTTATAAAATACTTGTTATTAGGTTATGGAACTTATTTCTGATATTACATTCAAAAAAGATTATTTTCATATGCTTCAGATTTGAATTTGATGGCTTTGACAATTTAGACCCTAGTAAAGGGGTTTAGAAATTAAAACTTTTACCACAAAAAATCTAGACTTCTTTCCATTAGTGCAAGTAATTTAAGTATCCTTATTTCAGGGCATGTTAATTATATGAGAGATTCAGAAAGAAATTAGTTCATATTAATATGTTCTGTATGAATTATACTGATTACAGTTTATATACCTATGGGATTATCCATAAATAGATGAAAAATCAACACTATAACTGTGTAACCTCAAACTAAAACTGAATTAGTATTGTTTTCATTTACATCCATGGAATTTATAACAAGTAGAGTCAAGCAGAAAATATAGTCAGACAAATTTTGTAACATGTTCTCTTTTCCGTATGTGATACTCTGACCTCATTGTAGATATAAGCAATTTGCTAGATTAAGTAATATTATCTAGATAAAATGTCAAAACTTCATCTAACTATAATTTACCAATTGAATGAAGAGTACATACTTCATTTTCCTCTGAGATAGAGAAAGAAAGAATGTGTCAATATCTCCTACAAGCAGATTTTGCTCCAACTACTCTAAGAGACTTAGAAAGGAAAGGAAAGGTCACCACAGGGAAACATGTGGTCTTGTAAGAAACTTAACTGTATACCACTTAACTAGACATCAGAACAACCACCAAGATCTATTACCAAGTGAAAAGTGATACAGAGTGAAACTTACACATATATACTGCAAAGGATAGATCCTCTAGCATGTAAAGTCCAAGCAGATATTAGGTACAATCATGTTACTTCTGAAAATATCTCAGCTGACTCTATGACCTGGAATATCACAGACTAATAATACATGTAAGAGCCTGATTCTGTCATTTTATTCAGTTGATACATTTACATCCATCTTGATTGCATATGGTGCACTAAACAGAAGTACTATTAAAAATAAGGAGAATTATCATAAACTTCTATTTAAAAAAAGGAAATCAAATATGAATAAAGAACACAAATATTAAAAATTAGCCCTTCCATCTTATCTAAATCCAAAAACCAAATTACTATAATCCTTTTGAAAAAGGTTGTTTATATAAAATCAAATAATCTATAAAACAAAACAAAAATAATCAATAAAAGACAATCTATAAATAAGAACTATGATTAAAAATACTTAAGTATTTATAAAACTACTTTATCTCTCAACTAACAAACTAAAAAAAAATATATAGGGCTCTAATAGATTTGGAAAGTTTTTTTTAAGTATGTGAGAAACCTTTGCATTTTGAACATAAGCAAAATGGTATTTATTATACAAGAACTAACCATATTATAGAAGATTTGATTTATCTTCTTGAAATATACTGTGTCCTAGAGATAAATAATAACAAGTTTTAACTCCTTGTAAAAGAAAAAGCACTGATTAAAACTTGATTGCTTTAGATCTTCATCTTGAAAACTAACATGCCATACTGTAACATGTACACACAAGCTAGTCTATATACCCATGACAGAGGACCACTGGATCTGTGACTACGGAGAAACTATTTTATATCAACCTTAAATTTATATATAAATATAAAATATAGTTATTTAAAATAGTATCCATCTGCCTAATTTTGTAAATCCTTTCCTAGGACTCATCTCTGCTTCTACAGTCAACTCAGAATGTGACTTTAAATGCACGAAATGCTGAAGGAGAGGTCACAGGCAGATTAAAAATGGGTGAGTCCAGCTTCATCACAGTCATTAGTAATCATGTGGTCCATAATAGTTGAATGGATGATTTCGCTTTTGCTTCTAAATAATTCAAAGTTATTTAGGAATGATCAAAGTATGAGTTATGCTGTATTGACAGCAGAAAGAATAGTGATCACACAGGAGGATGGTCTGAAATAATTTAATTAAAATTATTTTGATTTCAAGAACTAGAGGACTATTCAAGACCAAGGTAAAGGCTCCAAAAGTTAATGACCTCAAGAGAACAGAGATCAGAAGGCTAAAAGTCTCCCTTCCCCATTTTCTCTCTAGACCCTTTCCCAATATATCTCAACTGATCATTTTCACTTGGTATTATCACACATCAGTTTTAACTCTATATAACCTCCCTGAGTCTATATCTGATTGGTTGACACTCTCAGCATCACCAATGTAGTCTTGAACATCATGAATTCTAAATTCATAACAAAATACTCTAATTGGCTCAACCAACTATCCTTGGGTCAGCTATGTACACCCATCAGTCAACTAAGGCCAAAGAATGGGGTCACATGGAACTGAAGTCACATGAAATCAACTATGGTGAGAAAATCATTCCAAAGAAAGAACATAGATAAAAACAACAAGAGCAAAATAGCTGGTAACAAGAATGTGTATACATTCTCTATACTATCAAACATGCTATGCATTTGCTAAATCTAAGAAATTGGATGGCCCTTGTGATTATGGAAAAATAGATGAGAGGTGTACTGCTAACACAAATGGGTAACTTTAAGTGTCTCCTTTCTAATGACTGCTACAAAACAGAATAATGTCACCAGAGACTATAGCCATGCATTAACCCAATTATTCCTTTTTTATTGTACTAATAGATAGTCCACATTTTATGTCCTGCTTTAATCTATACAACTATCCTAAATAATGAATTGTATTCTTTTGTTTAAAAGTTTGTTTGACAACCTAAATGCCCCAAAACAGATGATTGGGTCAGGAAGATGTGGTACATATACATGATGGAATACTATTCAGCAACCAAAAAGGATAAACTAGAGTCATTCATAGGAACATAGATGGAGCTGGAAGGGATTATGCTCAGCGAAATAAGTCAGAAGGCAAAAGAAAAATACCGGATGGTTTCCCCCCTAGGAGGCTATATCCCCTAGGAGGAATATAAGTGAACCAAATAAGGATCAAGAAAAAGAATAATAATAATAATAACAACACAACAAAAACAAAAATTCAAGGACAAATTGGGGACACTTGGTGGGGAGGGGGGGAGAGAGAGATTTGAGGGCAGATAAGAGCACAAGGGACTGAGGTGATGGTGCACTGGTGAAATGGTGATGGGGAATCCATGGGGATTACAACTGATGTCAAATATATATAAAAAAAGAAAAATAAATAAATAAAAGTTTGTTTGATTATAATGTCCAATGAAATAAATTCTCAGTGGATCTAGAGATAAACATAAACATTTTTTAGACTTGTCAAAGTTATATTTTCTTGAAGAATTATATAGTTTTTATTATTTATCTTTTTCACTTTCTCTTTAAATTATTGCACTGGGCTATAACTATTAATTGTATAAGTACATCTTTTGCTATGTGGTTAGTTTTTATAGACTGTCAGGTAATCAATAGTATAAAGAATCCGCAGTGTTTTGTCTGTTGTTTAAATGGCCCTTCACTAACATCTTTCAGCTGTTTTCCCTCACTTTTCTTGATTGGTTTTTGTCACAACAGAACCTTTTTGAGAAATCAGAACTGGAAACAGGAATGCGGTCAATCCTAGTGCGAGGACTTGTAAATTCAAATTATTGTCTTTTGGCTCAAAGTTATTTTTTAGTTTGAGTCATCCCTGTCTTCAAATAATTAGATGAAAGTGTAGTTTCTTTATAATTTTTATAGTTGTGAAGATATTCCATGTAATTTGGAGAGGAGATTCAAGAAATTAAATTACAACAAAGTTACCATTGAATTAAATATTGTGTAAGATGAGAAAGACTAAAAATCCAGTTTAAACCTGGGAGAGTATTCCAAGAGATGAGATGGATGGAGCAAGATGGCCTGTCTGAGCTGTGTCTATGGGGATCTTTTGATCACAGAAAAGCTTACTAGTGGAAAATGAAACCAAGATTTTGTAGTCAAAACAGAGATATACCTTCAACAAAGCAATTTGAGAATCAATAAAAGGGGATTTATCTAAGACAATTGTCATGAATAGCATTGAAATTTAACTATAGAGTCAAAAATATATTGGCAATAAATCTTAAGTATTTAAAAATTTGGTATTACTGGGTGAGATAGCATTTGTAAAAATAGAAATTTAAACACTACTTATAGTAAATACTTTATAATAAGCTTTTAAATTAATACTTCAGGTCCCAAAATGGTAGATGTTCAGAGTCAACAGTTTCAGATCAACAACAAGGATGGCAAACCACTGTTTACTGCTGATGAGAAGGAAGTGGTAGTTGGTGTAGATAAACTTCGAGTAACTGGTATGTAGTAATTTTGTTTGTTGTCTTTTTGTGATTTTTTTTTTAAATTGAGGTAACATTGGTTTAACAACACTACATAATCTAGAAATATAGGTTCACACTTGTGGTTCACACTTCACAATACCCACACCCAATAAGTGTGTGGGTACCACACCCAATACCAAAGCATTTGGAGTCATTATCTTCCCTCTATGACCATTGCTACTACCTAGTCTAGGTCATCTCCTGTCACATACTACAATTAACATCCTCCTAACCAGTCTTGTTATTGTTAGACACTCACCATTTTGTTGCCTCCCTCCTCTTTTCAGTAGCCTCTTTCTGTAGTCCCAATTCAAAACAGAAAATTCATAACCTATGTGACAACACACAGTAAAGCAGTTTTCTTATTAAAAGACTAAGAAATATAATTACAGGAAATTGATTAATTCCTAATCAATAAATAGCCAGGTTTCCCAAGTTCCTTAATCATCAGAAATACAGCAGTGTAGTTAGGAGAATATGGACTTGATAGATGTAGATTCTATTCCTATGTCAATTGCATGATCACAGACAATTTATTTAATCTCAGTTTGCTGTTCCTTCATTTATAAAGTGGGTTGAATTTAATGTCTACCGTATGAAAACAACAGAAGTTTTGATTATTATTGTACTGCAGGACAATGAAGTCTTTGGGGAAAATAGTAAAATAAATAGCTTGGAGGCTTCAAACCCAAGTCATCCTATACAAGGCATTAGCAAAATGCATGTTTTCTTAGCCTAGACCTATTTACAGACCATGACATCAATTTTAGTATAACAGAAGAGAAACATGGATAAGAGAATATGGATAAGAGAAACATGGATAAGAGAAACATGGATAACTTTATTATTACCTGCATGCATGAATCAGAATCACTTGGAGGGTTTGTCAATATATATATATATATATATATATATATATATATTTCTGTCATCTATAATGGAACCTAAGAATCTGCATCTCTTACATAAAGTATTCAGGTGAAGCTGATGCCAAAGTGCCAGGGAGTATATGTTTCAAGTGCAATAAAAAGGACTCAATTTTTTGAACAGGGTATTCTTTGATTTATTATACATCTTAAGATCAATATAACCACTGCAAGGAAGAACATATTGTTTAAAGGAAAAAGTGGAAACAATAAGACCAGTTAGGAGGATGTTAATTGTAGTATGTGATAGAAGATGATGACTTAAACTAGGTAGTAGCAATTGTCATAGAGGGAAGCTAATGACTCCAAATTAATGGCTAATATATAGAAACTTGCATATGGATCAAATATGTAGCAGGCATTTTGGAGAGAATCAAAGATGAACTCATTTCTAAATGATATCTTTACTCCTTTGGTATATCTTTACTCCTTTGGTTATGGAGAAGCTTGGGGAGAATAAATTTTCAGAGAGAATCATCAGTTAATACTGTAGACACATAAACTGAATGTATCTGTGAATAGGCCAAGTGGATGGATGTGCCAAGTCAGCTATTGGCTATGTGATCTGTTTATTGCTCAACGCGTAAGTCTTGACTAGAGATGTAAATGAAGATCATCAATTAACTGAACTCTGATAAAAATAGGTAAATTGTGGAGCATATATTCAATGGAATATTACAGAGCTGTGAAGAAAGATGAAATAGTAGCATTTGGAACAAAATGGATGAACTTTAAAGTAATTATGTTGGGTGAAATCAGTCAAAAAGTGAAAGACAATTTCAGATCGTTTCACTCATCTGTGGGAAATAACCAAAAAACAATTACATGCAAAAAATAGCAAGAATAAAAATTTAAACTCAGAATAAAGGGCTAGAGAAATGGAGGCAGATGGAATATGGGCATGGATGGTTTGGTGAAGGATCTTTAAAAAAATGAGAAAAAAATTTAACTGAGCTCTAGATATGAGGTGAGGTAAAGGAAGAGTAGCTACCATAGATAGGAGTGTGAGGAGGAAAAGACAATGTTAAGGGAGAAATACCACAAGAGCCATGGAATCAAGACAGTCTATATTCCTGGAAAGAGAAACATAGGAGGAGAAAATAAGAGGAGAGCAATTACCATTGAATTGATTATTATGATCATTATTATGTTAACACAAGAATTTTCATGGACAAAATTTAGTTTTAAGTGGTGACTGTGAATAGACTAGACAATAGAAACAGTATGTGGAAGTTTGGCTGTAAAGAAGAACAAAGGATTTTTTTTTTGTTTGTTTTTTGGCATCACTTGAAATGCCATCTTTGTCCATAAATGTCTGATGAATGTGTAAGGTTAATCTTATAAACAATGATTTCTGTAGATACAAAAAAAAAATCTAACAAAGGTCAGGGTGTGTATCATCTTGTGTTCGACTAGAAATAACTCCATGTACTCAAACAGCATTATGGTGGGAAGAAAGGAGCAACTTGAAGCAATTTACCCTCCAACCACTGGGTTCTGTCCATGAATGCTTCAACTCCCCTTTACTACAATTTCAATTGATTTTATATCACAATCTGTATTTTCAAAATAAGTATCTTCATTATACATTGTTCTAGGATCTAGAGGGGAAGAATGGTGTCTTCCAAATGCTATTGATACTTTATTTTTTTTTAAAGATTTATTTATTTATGCATACAAGCACTGGGGTACAGGCTAGAGGTGTGGGGGGTGGTGAGAGGATTCACCAAAGAGAGCGGGGAGCAGAACAGGCAG
>JAGFMF010011574.1:12608249-12618860 GCA_019455555.1 Galemys pyrenaicus
CCATGTGGGTCCCCTCCCTGGCCGGCAGCAGGGATCGAACTCGTGCTGCAGTGGCTGCGGTTTGCTTCATAGTGCGTTGCTTAACCCACTGCGCCACCAGGGAGGCCCAACTATTGATACTTTATAGTAGAATTGACCAGATAATTTGCTGTCTAATCTCAGTGACATATTCTAAAAAAAAGTTAACATCATAAAACTCAGCTGAGTTTTTTTTCTTTTTGTATTATCCTTCCCTACATAAATACCACTTATCCATAATGTATTAGAACTTTTTTCTGTTAAAAATTAGAAAAAAAATTTAGAATATACAATCAAAATTTTGTATTATTTCCCAAAGGAAACATATGTTACACCAGTTTTTAATATAATCTTGATTGGGAATATTAATTATGATTGCAAATATAAATGAAATATAATTACATTGTAAATCAACAACCATTTATTGGAAGTTATTTTATGAAACTATTTAAAAGTATCTATTTTTATATGCCAATAGATCTGAGGAGCATTTAATTTGAGAGTTAGTAGTAATGGTATAATCAAGAAAGCATAATTTGAGCATTTATAAGTCAAAATAAAAACTTGCTCCACTTAGTCAAACATAGTACATATTATTTTATAGACCGCCTATAAATGTATTACCTATAAATGTATTACCATTATCACATGCTACTATAATATCACTAATTGGTAACATTAGAAGTTAAGTCATTGGCCTTCATTTAAAGAACTAATTATTGAGTTTTATTTCCTTGTAAAGTACTGTCATTGACACTCTTAACTTGGGGGGGGAAAAGAACAGAAGCAGTGTTAAAATAGTAATTACCTTTAAAATTATAGCATATTGCAATTTCTAGCTAGATTTTGTTTATAGAATGTTGACACTTTTTCTCTGTCATGAATTAATTTTGTTTCTATAAAAATAAATAAAAAATAAGGACGCAAGTTTATAGATTGCATTCTTTTTGTTTCTAGCTATGGAAAGTATTGATTATTTTTTGATGATTTGTAAGTTCATCATAGGTTCTTCATAGCAGGTTTTTCTAGTTATGTTTCAAACAGTTATACAAACCTAGACAACAAATCTACTTAGCAAATAAAACTATACCTAGTGTATCTCTACTTGTTTTATTAATGTTTGATTTGATGCTTTTTTTATTTTTTTCCTCTGTCAATCAGGAAAGCAACTAGGGAAACAAAAAGATATAGTGGGAAAGGACAATGGATAACATGTACAAACTGTGTTAAATTATTTCCCATGTCAAATAGAAAATGTTTTTATATTTCAGGCAAACCAGACATTGAACTACAAAATTTGATTAGCACAGTTAATTGTGGAAACGCCAATCCTCAGTACAGCCCTACTTTACATAATGACTTCCATTATCATTTAGCTTTGCTCAAGTAGTATTTTAAGAGGTGTATCCTGTTACAGCATGTGTGAACATCTGTTTCTCATCTGAATATAATTTGCATGAAATGTTACCCTTCACTTATGTTTGTTATTGTATGTCAGTTGATTATATTTTTCTGTTAACCATGTTTCTAAATCTGGTTTGTAAATTTGACATTTCATTTTATGTTGATTAAAGTCTCTTTTACTTGTATGCCACAAACTATTATCTCTTGAGTAAGGGCTTTCAATATATGCTTTGTTCAGGTCTTCATATTTAAACACTACTGAAGAAACAGTAGCTATATTAACAAAACTGACCTAGTTAGTAATCCTGAGCTGAAAATGTGAGGGTATTGGGAATTGTTAAATTAGTACAGGCTGCTGACAAAACCTTTAGTTCAGAATTGTGATTTCTTTACCTAGTGTCTGGGAAACTTTCACAGAGGCAATTTTATTTCAATGCTAAATATCAAAACCAGTTTAAGAAATTTTTACAAAAAGTAAAAATTCAAAAGTAAACATTTGGATTACTTTCAGTGTTTCTTAAAAGGAAACTGCACAATTTAAGTACAGTTCTGGGTCACTTCTAGAACCAAGAAGGAGAGAAATAAATTATTTGCAGACTGCAACCATAGTCCCTAAGCCTGGAGTAGACCTGGAGACAGGGGAGGAGCCTAAAGGACTGCTAGAATGGGAGGTATTACAGCGGTCAAAGGAGGCACCGCTAAAAAAAGGTTAGAGCTTAAGACAAGCATCTGCAACCTAGGTAAATCATAAAAAAGTGTTTTTATAAAAAATGTGGTGCTACTTAATCTGTGCAAGCCCAGAAAAATGAGAAATGTTTTAAATATAAAATGAAAGATAAATTTGCATTTCCTTGTCAAATCCTTTACTTTTCTAGTTAACCTGATTGTTTATTATTAAATGGTCACATCTTCTTGTCTATAAGACACTGTATTGAACATCACTGTCCACACCCTCCATATATTTAAAACAGTGCCAGGGAGGGAGACAGGTCACTAACTGTGGGTTCTGTCTGTCTGTGCTGACAATTATAAGACACCACTAAGGTTCAGGGTACAACTACAATGGGGTTTATTTACAAAGGGGAAACTGGGGAAAAGAAAGAGTTTCTAAGACCACCAGTGGCTGGCTCTCACCCCAGACAGCACCCACAGTGTGCAGTAGACTAAAACAAAAGCTGCTCATGCGAGATGGGGCTGTCCCTTCAGTAAGAGCCTGGAGCGGGTGGCACTCTGTAAGCAGTGCACCAGAATCCAATTCTGGTGGCAGCCAGGGGTGTCACGGCTGAGTGAGACAGTGCTGGACTTAACGGCACCAGGCGGCAATGCTGGACAACCAACCGGAAGTGGTGGAGCGCCCACAAAGGTGGCCTGACAGAGTGCCAGCCTCTGCAACAAACATGCGAACTCCTAGAAATCAGGAATTCAATTTTAAATAATTTTTTCTATAAATGTCCTGTTGTGCTTTAAGGAACAAAAACGTAAGTTACAAGTTTTAGTCATAAAATCTGGAGAATGTGTTCAATCACCCTAAAATAATGTACTGAAGAAATTTTCAACAGAAATTACTACTTTTGTAATCTGAGAATTAAATATTGTACTCTAGTTTTAAAGTGCTTATTTAGAAATGCTTTGAAAATCATTTTGTGTCTAGGGACACAGTGAAATCATGTAATACTTGGAACAGTAAGAAGCAGAACTATGTCAGTTTTTATTATCTAGAACTCAACAAATTCAGTCACAAAGATCAAATCTATGGTGCTTTAATATGTCAACCATATCTTTGTTTAGTGTCATTTACTTAACTTTCGTAAAATGATACATTTTCTTTCTTGTTTAGGTCCTGAAGGGGCTCTTTTTGAACATTCCGTGGAGACACCCCTTGTAAGAGCTGACCCGTTTGAGGACCTTAGGTAAGAATTTTGCTCAAATATAAACAAGCTCTCTTATGGAAAATAGCTGGATATGTGTGGGAATAATATTTTAGTAATTATTATAAGACTCTTATTCCATTAGCTCTCTTTATTCTCAAGACTTCCTGCTTATAACTAATCCTTATGTATTCATATCCACTGACACCAGTCCCACCCCAGCCCCTGGCCACCACTTTTCTGCTTTCCATTTCTATGAATTTGACTTAGGAAATACTCTGTATACCGCAAATAAGTGGAAGTACCTCTTGGTCCCTTTATAAATGGCTCTCTTCATTTAGCATTTCTGTAACCTTTTGTATATCCTTATATAATATTAGAATATATAACATCACCTAATTCCACACAAATTTATTTATTATAAATGAATGCCTGTGTATGCCCATGTGTATTTACTTTACCACTAGATTACTGAATGTCATTTACTGCTGTATATTCCAATAGTATATTTGTACTTTATTAAAAAAAAACAAATAACCATTGTGAACTTGCAATGTGAGACCCCAGGTCTTTAAGCATATTTGAGTACACACTGTCAGTGTACTTCAGAAGCCATGGATGACCCCACTTCTCTTTCAAGATGCCTTCCTTAATTGCTCTGCCAGCAACATGATGGACATCTGTGTCCACTTCTTGCCTTTGAGAAATGTTTCTAAAATATCCAAATTAAATGATGTCTGCTACAGGTTTTTGTTAAATATTTATTAAGTTAGGAAAGTTCCATTTCAGTCAGTATAAGTTCCCAGCTCTCTTTTTCCCTAGTCTTTGAAACAAAGTATAAGAACAATTGAAAATTTGATATAAACTCATTTGCAAAATGAAAAAGGCAACACTTTGGGGGAGACTGGATTTTATACTATCAATGCAAGTTCTTTAATGAAGTTCTTCATTTCAATTTTTAAGTCTATTTTAGTTCTTTATATCTTGGTAGAAATATTTTGTCAATAAGAGTTCCAGATTTTGGGCAGAGAAGAATTAACAAATTTTTATGATGAAGGTATGTCCTCTTACTTTAGGCAGGGTGTGTGTGTGTGTGTGTGTATCTATGTGTGTATATATATAACTATTATACCAATCTTATGAATTCCATTGTTAGTATCTTCTATATATTTATACTTGTCTTCTTTATCAGTTCACAATGAATTTGTTAAAACTCTCAATATAATTTTATATTGTTGTCTTTCTCCATTAATTTTTAGATGCATACAACTCGGTGCCAACGAATCTTGTGAACTGTTTCTTTGAATCATTAAGTCATTGCCCCTATTTGTCTGGTGTTAATATTAATATACCCAATTCTAATTTCCTTTGTAATGATTTACCTTTTCCCAAACTTTTTCTCCAATATTTTGCCCTATTATGTTTTATTTATTTCTCTTAGGGTAAATTTCTTGAACTGAGCTTTTCTTGTAACCTCTATAATTTTTTGTTAGCTTTTAATAGGTAAATTTAACCATTTACATATGATCACTGGTTTACTTGCTATATTGCTACTATTTTATTTACTGTGCTGCTTCTTTTCACTGTTTCTCCTTTCTGATTTTTTGGATTAGTAAGCTTTCCCTTATTCCCCCCACTCATTTTTCCTTTTGATGATTCTATATTCTTCTAATGATTATATTTCATATTCATGGAGATAAATTAGTACTTTCTAAGGCATTTTCACTATTTTACCAAATAATAATAACAAATTTGGAAATTATTTTCATCCAAACTTTCCTCTCAATTTTTATTTATCTTCCACTGTTATATTTTTCAGGCAAAACATTTACCTTCAATAATGCACTTTATTGATTTTTCTAATGTCTACTCTGCTTCTTGCAAAACATTCTTTTCTTCTGGTTTTCATTTCCATAACTACTTTTTTCAGTAAGAATCTATCTGTTTAGATAGAAAACTTCTCTCCTCTGGTTCTGAAATGTCTAATTCCACCAGAGTTGAATGATAGTTAAGTTGAACTCTATCTCCACCAGACTGACTAAATCTACATCAGATAAATTTACTGACTAAACTTACCTCAGCATTTTAAAGATACTATTAAGTACTTTAGGTTCTTTGTAAGCAATCCAGTCTTCAATATATTTTCAGGATTTTCTCACTAATGTTAATATTTTGCAGTTTGACCACAAAGTTTTGGATATGTTTGAATTCATATTTGTGTCTTGGTATATATACTTCTTCAATTTTAGAGACTCATGTTATTTTTTGAATTCTGGAAAATTATTAGCCATTACCTCTTCATGTGTGTGTCTTCCTCATTCTGTGGAGTACAGGGATTCTTAAAACAATCCTTGATCTGCATGTAATCTTCCTAAATTATAAAAAAAAAAAAAGCAAACAAAACCTAAAGGTCAGGGGACCTCCCTGGTGGCACAAGCGGTTGTCTCAGCACTATGGAGCCTTCCGCAGCCACTGCAGCAGGAATTTGATCCCTGACCAGGGAGGTGACCTACATGGCGTAGCAGACCTCTTCTGTCTCATCCACTGCTCTCCTCAGCAGTGTATTTAAGTCAGTATGCCTGTTCTTTTCCTCAGTCTCTGTCTCACCCCCATACCTCTGGCCTGTACCCCAGTTCTTGTATGCATAAATAAATCTTTAAAACAAAACAAAAAACCTAAAAGACAAACTTATTTTCTATTTTATGAACATGTAACAAATACACATATTGTCCTTAAATCTGTATTTTTTCCTAAACAAGATTGTGTTTTAACTTAAAAAAGTAGTTTTAGGAAGTTATGCACAAGTAGAATTTTCCTGTGGTGTGGTATGCCAAAATGTTTAAACATCTGACACTGCGGTGTAGGCTTCAGCTGTTTGATGTTTGTACCTACTTTAAGGGCACACTGATTTCATAAACTCTCATTGATGGTAAGTTCATTTATTTATTGCACACTATTTCTGAATTTATTAATGAATAATAAATATGTTAATATTCAACACAGGGATACTGTACACTTATATTTCTATGCTAAACTGTACATTATTGGGGTGGCTTTTTTAATAAGATTTTTTCTTGGTTTCTTTTCCCTATTTCAGATTAGAAGCCCCCACACGGAGTCTAAGCATGGATGCCCCAAAGGGTGTTCACATTAAAGCTCGTGCTGGGAAAATTGAGGCCTTGTCTCAAATGGATATTGTTTTTCATAGTAGTGATGGAATGGTGAGTTCACTAAATTAAGCCCCTGATGAGACTAGTATCATGTTCTGCAAGGTATCAATACCTTAAATTTATAGTAGTTTGTAAAGCAATATGATGAAACTTGTGGAGTAGAAAAAGGAAGGCAAAAGATAATTTAGCATTAAAAGAAGGACCAAAAACAGTTAAAATGATTTTATATTGGATTCACTCAAATTTCTTGGCTTGGCACTTGTGCTATAAAGTCTTTTGTTATTTTAAGCTTTGAAAAGACACTACAGACTTTGAGTTTACAGAGAATATCATTTTTGCCATTTCTTAATGATCCAGCTTCTCTCAGCACAGTTGACTCTGAGAATTAACTGTAAGTGATAACCATCATCTGAAATTGTCTAGAGCATTATTCTTGCTTACAAAAAATTGTATTTAAATGGAAATTAAATATAAAAAGAGCTTTAAACGTCAGCTTCAATGAGGATAAAACCTGGAACTTCAAGCCCAAAAAGAAAAAAAATCACTGATGAAAGCAGTTATAATGAGGCAATTGTTCACATGCTACTCAATATATATTGTTCTAGGACTAGATCAATTCACTAATTTAAATTCAGGACAGTTAACAGGCCTCTCTAGGTCTATCTTATTATAAAATAAGGAAAATAATATTTGCTTACCTATGTCATGAGGTTAGGAGACACCAACGTGGCAGTATGTGTGATAATATTGTGGAATTATTTTAAGAGGTTGGTATAGCTGAGATAGCAAACAGTATCCTTAGTGGCAGCTTATGACAGGACCTACACAATTCATCTGGAAAAGCCCTTGCAAGTTTCAACTCATTGGTATGATGTCAAGAGCTGCAGATGAATAGAAAAATAGAAATAAAAAATTTTGGAATTTCACTACTATAGTTACTACATACTTAAAAATTTATTATCCTGAAAATGTGTATGGGTTTTAATTTAGTGTATTAGTGATTTCTATAAATTGTCATTTTTACAAGTATATAGTCTGACCCACATTTAATGTATATATTCCTTATTACTAGCAGCTCTGTCAGTGTGAAGATATGTGTGGCATCCCACAACATATTGTCCCACAAAGGCAAATAAAGATGAGGAAGGAATCAGTATGTGGACTACTAGTTATAAGAGTTTGCTGAAAGCAGGAAAAAAAATGACCAATTAACTAGAAAAAAAATAGCAATTTAACCACAAGAAAGAAGCTAACAAGTTAGGGGAAAGCAAAGTATATAAGGGAAAACCACCAAAGACCCCAAAACGCTCAGTAACTTAAATAGGTTTTGCCTAAAAACAAACAAACAAAACACCTACTTGATTAATTTTATTTCCAGAGTAGAGCTTTCTCTGCAATGCACCCTTAGGTTCCCCCAGGTGGTCAGCACGCCAAGAAGGAATAAAGACTGCAAATGTCAATTTTTTAAAAGACTGGGATTCATGGATGAGTTATGTAAGCCAAAGGCTCTAACTTTGTTGGCAAAGAGGAAAATTATGTCTACCTACAATATACTTTAATTCCTTCTAAAAAGCAAGTGCCCTAGACTGTGTAACATTTTTGTAACATTTTGCTGCTCAGTGTGACCTTTTTTTTTTCAAGACTTTCAGATTTCAATCATTGACCAGAATATGTTTGCATTTCAGTTTAAATAAATTTTAATAGGATGCAAAAATTCAGTAACTTTCATTTTATTTGGCTGGTTTGTGTACCTATTGCTTTTTAGCATCTATTAGAAGGCAGCAGTCTCACTATTAACAAATTAGGGAAATAGTTGATAGCTAATGGGATGAATTTAATGGTCTCAGAGGAAAATAAAATCAGGATAATCCCAACATTCTCAGGTAGAATCAAGATATATTTCTGTGAGTTCTATGTTATCCGAATGGGGAGAAGCTGAGTGGACCACAGGTAATTATAACTCAGCAAAGTAATTCATTTTTTCATCAAATAATCCATACAGAATTTTTAAGAAATACAATTATAAGTTGCCCTAACTCAACTGCCACAATTGGTAAAAGAAAATCCCTCCAATTTAGAGAAGGAATTATTAGATTCCTGACTGAATATATACCAGAACTAAAAAAGATAGTTATGACTTAAGTAAAGCCAGGATTCTACTTTATTCTCTACACAGAGAAGAAATATAGTTTGGAATCTTTTGAGAATGTGGATTTCATGCTTACCATGTTTCGTTCCTACTTACCTCCTCATCTCCCATTTTCCTCCCAAACAGCTTGTGCTTGATGCTGAAACATTGTCTTTACCTAAGTTGGTTCATGAGACTTGGAGTCCTGCTGACAGCTCGCAAAGACTGTATGAAATTTGTGTGTGTCCAAATGGAAAGCTTTACCTGTCTGTAGCTGATGTGGATACCACATGCCACGAAAACAGTCATGTGTGTCTGTAACCTGACTGCAGCTTCCACAAAGCCCCTGCCTCATCTCAGTGAACATGTCAATGAATGTGTAAGTGCTGACATCATGCCTTCAACTTAGAAAGAAACGTGACACTCTCTAATGTGTAGACTGCACAGAGTAACAGAAGGGCACAAAAGGAACTCAGAAGGAAAAATAAACCAGTGAAAGTGTCTGGATAAAACTAGGTGATTTCAAAGTAGCATGTGAATGTTAGAATATGAAAATAATGTGTTTTAACACACTAGGTTGATTTCACAGGAAAATGCCAGTTTGTGAAATACTTTGATCTGATTTTCAATATGTAAAGGAATAAATTATACAAAATTAAGCATTCTTTATATACAGTCAATGAGCAATAAAAATCAACCCACATTTTCCATATAGTTCATAGTTTGAGTGTCTTTCTTTAATCCTCACAACAGTCCTTTGGGTTAGCAATTATTTTTCCCTATTACTGGTGGCAAACAATAACTCAGAACAAGGTCACATTGTATGTACTGAAATTAAACTAAACTGTGACTCTATACTTGCATAGATGTGTTCACTTTAAAAACTGATAGGTTGCCTCATTCCATCCAGAACAGCAGTATTCATATAATAAACTAAAGTCCAAAGAGTTTTGTCATTCACTAATATCAATAAGTGGTGGGATTCCTAACTCTTAAATCTGTATATTTTCTCTACACAACAAAGACTGAAATTCTCAAGTTGTGAAAGTACATTTTGAACCCTTTGGCTGTGTATATCCCTTGGCTATATGTCAACGAGTATAAATCATATCTATGAAAACAGGTTTGCTTTGTGTAAACCACTCACTCACTTCATAAAATGTCCTTCATCATAAACAATGGTGTTTTGTGTTATTAACCAGTTAGTAAGAATCTTCAAAAAGCTCAAAGTGTAGCAAGCTAATAGCATTGCAAACTTTTAATTACAAGATTTGTAACTGTTAAAACAAGTCAAACTCATTTTCTACAATCTCAGAATGAAGACAAATTGGAAAAGTAAACTTTTTAATGCTGTTTTAATAGGCTGCCCATTTAACGTTTAGCTCACTGATCGCAGCTCCCTAGTTTTAACTCCCTATTACTCACAAAACACTTGAAATTGCATACTGTGCTTTCTAAGTAGTTAAAGAGCAAATTCAGCTTGAAGTATATTCCTGAAACTTTGCATTAGGTGGATGTTTTCAGATAACAAATTAATATTAACGCTTTCCATTTAAAAAATTATCTGCTTTCTTACTACAACGTTCCCATTGTCATTATCAATGTTACTTTTTTTGTTTTTTTTTTTTTTTGCCCTTCTAGCTTTTTTTTTTAAAAAAAAATTATTTACTTATTTACACATATAAGAACTGGGGTATAAGTCAGAGGTGTAGGGGGTGAGAGAATTTACCAGAGACAGTGGGGAGCTGAACAGATAGATAACTGAAATATACTGCTGAGGGGAGCAGTGAGTGAGACAGGAGAGGTCTGCTGCTCCATGTGGGTTAGCTCCCTGGCCAGGGATTGAATTCATGCCACAGTGGCTGGTCACAGCTTGATTGTACTGACTTTAATCCCTGTGCCGCCAGGGAGGCCCCTTCTAGTATTTCTTTTTTTTTTTTTTTTAAATTTATTTATTTATGCATACAAGCACTGGGGTACAGGCCAGAGGTGTGGGGGGTGAGAGGATTCACCACAGACAGAG
>JAGFMF010011574.1:12618910-12650439 GCA_019455555.1 Galemys pyrenaicus
AGGTCTGCTGCACCATGTGGGTCCCCTCCCTGGCCGGCAGCAGGGATCGAACTCGTGCTGCAGTGGCTGCAGTGCCTGTGGTCTGCTTCATAGTGCGGTGCTTAACCCACTGCGCCACCAGGGGAGGCCCGCCTTCTAGTATTTCTTTATTGAAAAAACAAGTAAGCTCTCACTTAACATCATTGATAAGGACTTAGAAGGTGCAAATTTATCAAATGATATATAGATATACACACACACACACATATATACCTTTTGATATTCCTATACACTAAGTAGTTACAGACCATTCAGTGCTAAAACATTAGCGACACCCCAATAGCCCTTTGTTCTTTTCCAAATTATGAAACTGAGACATGAGTTTAAAAATATTGATCAAAATAGCAACTTTAATAGTAAAGGAGTTTGATTTGAAACTAAATGTACTTCCTAAGACATGAGAGTTGAATAAAAACAAATCACTCTCTCCTGGTCATAGCCTACTACTAAGAGGAGGGTGGATAGACCATACATTCTGAAGGCAGCCAAATTCAAAGTAAAATTAATGAGTGAAGTATACATACTCAGTTCCTACTCTGAATTCACCCACCATGACAATCTCTACTTCTTTGAGATACAGTGTAGAAGTGTAGAAGCAGACCACATGCAAAGGACATCACCAAAATGGTAACATGGTTGCTCCTAAAAGCTCATCCAATAAACCAGAGGAACACTACATTGAAAAAGTTCCCATCTTGGGGAGAAAGTGAAGCTTCTTGAATACAGGAAACCAACACAGACTGCACAGAGGAGACATAAAGAGATTCATGCTTCCTTGAACAGGAGGTAGGAAGAGAAAGATAGGGAGAGGGATGGCAGAGCTGCAGGATCCATCAGGGACCTGTAGAGGGGAAAGAGAAAATACTCCAAAGAGAAAAAGCCGAAACAGAGGAGCTAGGGTGACCCATGCAGACCAGGTACGCAGGTAAGAATAAGAACAGAGAAATTACTCTAGATTGCAAACATACTCCCTACCCCTCAGGCTGACGATGACCTTGTAAAGTGAACAGAGTACTAAATCTCAGATCTGGAAACCCAGAGAGGGTATCAACGGTACCACAAACAAGAGTCTGTCCCACTTCTGCATAGTCCCAACAGTGAATGAACACCTCCAGGCTTCTCCAGGCTTATTTAAAAGAGATCTCAGTACCTACTAAAGTCAGCCAAGACCCCCCTCCCCTCAAAAGAAATTAAATAAAAACACAGTATCACCTGGGGTAAAGTAAGTCAACACAGTAAATTACTGGTACTTTTTTTAAATAGGGAAATTTAAAATATCAAAATGAGCAGACAAAAAATATACACTGGGGCCTCCCTGGCAGTGCAAGGGATTAAGCACTGCACTATGAAGCACCCACAGCTACTGTAGCAGGAGTTTGACCCCTGGCCAGGGAGGTGACCCACATGGTGCAGCAAACCTCTCCTGCCCCGCCCACTGCTCCCCTCAGCAGTGTATTTCAGTCAATCTGTCTGTTCTATTCCCCACTCTGTCTCTGGTGAATCCTCTCACTCTCCATACCTCTGGCCCATGCCACAGTTCTTGTATGTATAAATAAATAAATCTTAAAAAAATATACATTGAGCAACTAAAAATCTAAAGGGAACATGATACCACAAGGAGAGACCAACTCTCCAGAATCCTACCACAAATGGCACATTAGAATTTATCTTTATACCAGGTAGGGAGCTCAAAATTGCTATAATAAACAAACACAAGAAACAGAAGAAATCTCATAAAAGCAAGTCAAAGTGATACATACATCATTGCTCATAAAAACTAAGGAAAGATTCAACAAAATTTAAAAAAATGAATCAGAGCAGAAATAAAGTTAATGTACAGAAGGTCAGAATTGGAGCTTTAAATAAAAGACATTCACAATGCAAAGTATTCAATAAATGGAATATCAACAGACAAATCACAGACTGAGAGAAATATTTGGAAAGCATGCCTGATAAAGGACACTCATAATTCGGTGATGCAACCCAACAAGAAACAACCTACTAAAAATGTGCATAGAATCTGAACAGAGACTTCATCAAAGAAGATGTACAGAGAACAAGTGCATAGCAAGATGCTCCAAAGATGCTTCAGGAAATACAGATTCAAGACACAATGAGATAATGCAACACCACACACTCATTAGAAAGACTAGAATTAAAAAACTGAAAATAATAACTTTTGAAGTGGATGTAGAACAATTGGGTTTCATGGTTCATGGGGATGAAAAATGATAGATGCTTTGGAAAATAACTGCACAATTTATAGCAGTCAATATACACTTATATTATCCAATAATTCTACAGTTGGTATTTATGTATCCCAGAGAAATGAAAAAGAAAAAAAAAAAAAAGCAAAAAACCCTAAAAAAAAAAAACTTTAGAGAAAGCTATAGAAGCAGAAAAAATGAAAAGGAGGACCTAATTAGTGACCTGGAAGACAGTATGCACAAAAGACATAGGTGAGAAAGGGAAAAATGAAAGTGCACTTCAAGAACTATCAGACTCCATTAGGAAAGGCAACTATGGGTTTCCCCATGTAGGAAGAGAGGTTCAAAGGGAAGAGAGACCATACTCAAAAGAATAACTGAAGAAAATTTTGAAAGGACCTAAATATACAAGTCCACAAGTTAAAGATCACCTAGCTTTTTAAATGCAAAGAGACCTACATCAAGCCATACAGTGACAAATCTACAAAGAATTCAAAATATAGGAATAATATTGAAGGCAGTTAAGGGAGAAAAGGAAGGTAACATAAAGTTACTTCAATCAGGCTTTTATCGGATTTTGCAGCAGAGACTCTGCAGATAAGAATGGAAAGACATATTCAAAATACTCAGAGATAAAAAGTTCCAGCCAAGAATACCATCCAGCTAAGAATACTTATCCTGTAGGACTCTCAGATATGAGGGGGTGACATAAAATCTTTCTTAGATAAACAAAACCCAAAGGAGCATGCCAACACTAGATCATCCATACAAGAAATGTTGAAAGGCCCTCTCCTATGTAATTTGAAGAATATAAAATACACAAAAATTAAACAAGAAATTAAACAGATATAACCAGAAAAAAAAAAGATAAAAGACAATAGCAAGACCTCATGCATCACTATTACCCTTAATGTAGACTGGCTAATGGGATCAAAAAACAAAACACAACTTTTTGCTGTTTCCAGGAGACCCATCCAATACCAAAGGTAAACAGAGTCTCAAAGAAAAAAGTAGTAAAACAATCTTACATACAACTGGTATTCTAAATAGGAAACAGCCATACTTAAATCTGATAAAATAGTTCCAACAAAAAAAGATTAAAAAGAGATAGGCATGGACATTATGAAATAATTAAGGAATAAATAAGTAGCAAGAAGTAACACTCATCTACACACATACACACACTCAATGAAGGAATGCCAAAATATATGACAACTAATAACAAATTGAAAAAGACATTGATGTAATACAAAACAGTAGGGGACTTTAACACCCCATGTACATAAATGGACAGATGATCCTGACAAAACAATTAACAAAGGACCAGATTCCTTAAATAAGGAAATAGATCAGTTGTGTTTAGTAGCTATCTATAGGGCACTACACCCAAAAAAGCTGAGCACACATTCTTATTAAGTGCCTTGGAGCATTCTCTAGGATAAACAACATACTGAAGTAACAAATTCTTGAAGTTTTAAATCATATCAAATATTTTCTCTGATCAGATGATACTAAAAGAGAAAAAAGACCTACTTTCAGAAGAATGAACAGTCATAGGTTTCAGAGCAGAAATATTAGTATGTTGGACTGGAAATGCGTCATTAAAATATATGATGTACTAGATCACCTTTCATAAGTCCAAATTCTAAAATATATTGGATCTATGGGTCCTATATATATATAAAGGGTTGTGAAACTTTACTTTTATTTTTAAAAAGAAAGCCTAGAAAAACATAATTTTCAACTAGATCAACTATCGCAAAGGTTAAACAGGGTTTTCTTTGTAAATTTTATTATCAAAAAACAATATATATCCTAAGTATTTAAACTTAGTTTCAAAGTAGTAAACAGTTCTTAAAGAAAGTTCCAGAAAGCTGAAGATCCAGAATCCGGGTACTCCAGATCTGCCTACTTTTGCAAACTTGTGGCATATAAACTCTTTATACCAAACTTGTGGGTATAAAGAGGAACATTTCCTGTTAGAACTCAATGGTGGGGCCTCCTTGGTGGTGTAGGGGTTGTCTCAGCATTATCACCTCTCCAGCCTGAATTTGATCCCTAGCCAAGGAGCTAACCCACATATGGCACAACAGACCTCTCCTGTCTTGCCTGCTGTTCCCCTCAGTAGTGTATTTCAGTAAATCCACCTGTTCTCCCCATCCTGTCTCTGGTGAATCTTCTCACCCTCTCTACACCTCTAGCCTATACCCCCATTCTATGCAAAAAAAGAACTCAATTGTGAATTTGTCCAAGACATGCAGTTCTCTCCTAAAGAGAAATATCAAGTATCTACCCAAAAGAGAAATATAATTATGTGTATCTTTCCAAATATACACACACAGCACCACCACCACCACATATACATATATATAAACTAATCTTATCCCATGAAAAGTTGAAATAAACCTTTAATTAAATGAACACTTAATAAATTTAGCATATACCAAGTATTCATATTCAATCATGAAAAAAAAAAACCTACTAAAATTCCAGTATAAAACATATTGAAGAATGCTATCCTAGTATTTCCAATAAACACACATATACATACCAATCAAAATTTAACATAGGAAAATACTATATTAGATTTTCAATGAACTATTTCTCAGGAAATACCAGTTACAATAATTTCATATGTACATTTGCTTTATTAAAATTATGGCACTTAATAGCAGAAATAATTACATGGCTTCACATCCAGAAGCAATACAATAGTGGAGATGCAACATTCCTTATTACTAATAAAAGTAAAAAATGTCTTAACATGTTCATAAGCCCTTAATTGCATAAATTATTATACTTAGCATTGTGTACAGCTAGCACACTCACATAAACTAATTATCACACCTTTCTTTTAAATTCTGCAAAAAAATGTTAAGTATGGTAGGTCACTCATACATGATGAAAATTAAATGTCAGTTCTGAATCATTCATGAGGAAAATACAAGCTGAAAAGTTCCTCTTTTATAAATTACTGAATATTGTCACAATTACTTTATAATTTTTCAGTTTTCAAATTAAATTCCAAAATACTCCACTAAATGTTGAAAGATAAAATATTTTTTAATTCCAGCACCTTTAGACAATGAAAGACTGCAGCCTGTTCAACCACACTATATAAATTAAGATATTAGTGGGAAATATATACATACAAACAAAGGAAATGTTTTAGGACTTGATAAATGTTTCGGTAAGCAATTCTCAGAAGGAACAATATCTGGTGGCAAATCTGCCACAATTTTGAGTTTCCATATGCCATCTTCATGAAATAGTAAGCCTGTAAACATAAAGTGTAAAAAAAAAATTGCAAATAAAGATGTAAAGTGTATTCAGTGCATTCTAAGAAGTACTATCCACATACTCCTGCTCAAGTAATATTCAGGATTAAAATACTGTACCCTTTTAAAAAATGTATTGAATATTTAAGATGTAAAACTGCAGCAAATTTATAATCAGATCCAGCTGATAAGAAAATAATGCATCCTCTTAAAGAGGATTCACTTAAGAATGATTAACACCAAGGATTTAATTCCCCTTATGAGTTTAGACCAACAATATGCACAGCAATTCATTAGCTCCTTCAAAAATGCCCATATTAAAATCATAAAATTTACTTCATTCTAAACAGAGACACAGAGATTTATTTAGCAAACTGCTAAGCTTTGGTTATATAAAGTGCAGTTCAATATTGTGCCATTCTAGTCATCCTTATACATCTGGTGATTCTGTAGTTCATAATTATCTTCAAGATGCTTTTTAGTCAGTTTAGATTTTCTGTTGGTATTCATGTCAGTAACAACTGGCAGCAACCAAAAACTCTTTCCAAGTAATCTGCAATGTGCTTCACAATTCCTAAGGAACTCGATGAAGCTTATGAAAATACAGCAATTCATACCTGTCCAAAACACATTCAATATTTTGCTGCTATTCTTCTTTAAATACTTTCACACTTTTTGTTGTATAAAATTTTCAAGTTTTATTATGATACAGGCAGTACATTCCATCACTCTCATAGCAACCTCAGAAGTGAATCTGTCATTTGGAATCTGTGGGAAAGGAAGCAAGTCAGGATATCTTGTTTTTAAACTGTCTACACCATAAGCTTCCAAGGTGTGGACATCATTTGTCAGCCCTTCAAGTTGCTGACTATATTCCTCTATTTTTTGTGCAAGTGCAGTTGGCTTTACATCTTTATCAGATTTTCCCCTCACAGCATAGTCAGCTGCAATTAAAGCTAACTTGGTAGAAAGGTAACATTTAAAGCACACCCATTCGTTGGCATTTTTATGAAGATCATTCCTAGCAGCTGAAAAATTTGCCCTGGCTTGTCTTAACCATCTACGTGCTTCAACTGGATTACCAACTGACTTGAAAGTGGGAGGAACAAAGAACCTTTGAGAGTAAGTCTGTCCAGTTGATGGTGGGCATTTTTCTTTATTTTGTTGTTGCCTTTCAGACTTGTGGCTTGTGGCTTCTTGATTCCATGAAGTATAAAATCTCTGAAATGAATATTTGTCTGACTGAAATCGGGATGCTGATGTTGAAAATGTTCGCCTTGAGGCTCTGTCTGCATTTTGATCTAGAAAAGCCTGCTTCTCTAGTCTATTTATTTCATTCTGCAAATGTTTAAAAACTTCAGTAGCAACGTCATGATTCTCTGGATTTTTGTCAGGGTGCCATTTCAAATACAATCGCCTGATAATCTTTTTTCTTTCAGATTCTGGGAGCTTCCAAGCTTGCTCCACCACTGATGTCACTTCTTTTAGGATTTCTGGCAAAGAATTCACCTTAAGCTTTTTTGGGGAATGATGTTTGGTAGAGGATGTCTTCTGGTTCTCTCTACCAGAGAAAAGAGGAGGGACGCTCCTCAGACCAGGGGCGAGAAACTCTGTAGGGCTGGTGGGCGTCGAAGGGGCACTGTCCCGGCTTTGAGAACTTTCCTCAGGTCTTGAAAACTTATAAAGATCAAGGGAGCTAACTATTTTATATTCACTATAACCAATATCAATCTGATATATCTTTCCAAGAAAACTAGAGTTATCAGCATCTTCTCTTTCAACTTCTTGTACAATAATTGCGTAAGTATAAGTTGGCTGGTAAGATCCATAGATATCACCACCTTCAGCATCAACAAGATACCCAACATATTCTCCTGGGTAAAAAACATTCATTGGATCCATAAGGAGTGTATAATGAATTTCAGCAGGTATTGGAGTACCAGGCATTGGCAGTTCAAGTTTTGATGGTTCTGATGAATCATATTTCACTCCTAAACTATCAAGTTTCTCACTGATCCTGTAAATATCATTGCATCCTAGCATAGCAATTAGATATGAAGTATCAGAAATCAAATTGTCAGTTGCTGATTTAAGAGTCATTGCCAGTGCTAACAGGAAATTAATGTCTTTACTGTCTGAATGCTGTATGTAAAGCAGGATGACTGCATTACCAAATCTCTTCAAAAAAGCAAAAGTTTCACTTCTACTGTGGGGAATAGGATTAAAACCCTTAACTCTTAATGTTGTTTGAAGTTTTTCAAAACAGGATACTTTCAATCCTTCTCTCAGGGCTTTGCAAAGCCTTATGGCTTTTTCTTCATTGGCCAGGAAAGCATTATCATTTTCATGCTTCATAATTCGAATTAGTCCTGTAATGAACTGTTCAGAAGACAAGAGTAACTGCAATCTTCCCTGAAGAGAACACAGTGCTCCAAACTGACAAACTTTGGGAGTCTCTTCATCTAACTGTTCTTCAAGAATACTGCTCAATAAACGAGGTCTGAGTTTTTGAGGAAAGAGCATTATCAACTTAGTATGAAATCCATGGTCTTTGCCTAAGTAGCACTGACTAAGATCAACCAACATTTGCACACCAATATTCCCCTGGATCCTACTTTTGTAATGCGGTGCATCATCAAACACCAAGATGCTCGACTTTACCAATCTACCATCCTGGCTTGGAAGGTAAAGTGCCAAGTCTCGTACATTCTCAAGATCACTCCTCACCTTGACTGAATCATTCTGTAAACTCTTGAATAAGCCAGAAACTACTCTCTTAACTGTACGCATTTCATTAGGATCTAATTGTTTGCCTTCAGAATTTTTGAATATACGACTCAACACTTCAACATACTGCTTCGTTGAAATAATATCTTCAGTACCTAACAATTTGAACAACTGATGAAATGTGCCAAGTTCTAATGGTAACTTATACAAATAAGGTTTAAAATCAGATTCATATTCTAGATTTATCACTACTTCCTCAGGCTTCAGAAGTTTCCAACCATCTTCTACCATTACAAAAGCAACCCCTCTCAGCTGAAATCGAAACTCCCTTTTTTCTGCACTAAGAAAGTCATAAATGCTCCTTAAAACCTTTGCTCTGGTTTTTACCATTTCTTCATCCAAAGTTGTTATGTTGCATATGTTTCTGCAGTTATTAATGACCTTATCAAGAGGAGGATCCAGGTTAACATTCAACATACTTAAAACTTGTTCAAGCTGTTCCTGTGGACCAAGTTCACTACCTTCTTGTTCCTTGATGCTCAAGGGTGTGGCTTTCTCTGGAAGAATAGGGCAGGATGTCCATAACAGCTGGAGCACATCACACTGCTTGAATTTTGGATTTACTTGTGCTCCATTGAACTTTATAAGAGGAAGTGTTCCATTTACCTCTTGATATTGAGGATGAAACCTAATGAATTCAGCAGGGGCCCGCTCAGGACATAAGAATGGTATTAAAGATAGTTCTTTCAGAAAATTTCCAGATAACAAATCCATTCTTTCTTGGAATATATGATGAAGAAGGATATCAACTGTATTTTGCAATGTTTCTTTAGTCCAGTTTTCTGTATTGGCTCTCACACTGATTTCCTTAGCAAACTGTAACAACTGCTGCTGAGAAAGTATATATTTCAGTCCAATATTTCTTAAGAATTCCACCCAAGATGTCATAAAGTTAACTTGATTTTTGGGCTTTATAAGTTGTTCCAATTTCTTAAAGAATTCCTTTGGAATAAATAATTTTTCAGGAAGCATAACCTCAAACACTCTCACAGTTCTATCATAGAAATGCTTTGCTTGCTTTAGTCGACTATTAGCATCATGGATTATTAATAAACTTTCCAGTTTTTCAAAAAGTTGTTCCTTGATCTCTGACAATTCCTCAATACTGGATAATCTGTTCTTAAGATATATCAAGTGCTCTAATTTTGCATCATAGGAAAGATTTTCAATTTTTGGTAAGAGGTGTTTCAAATATACTTCAAGATCATCTACAGGTACACAACCCAGCACCTCATATAGTTCTTTTAAGTGTATTTTTTCCTCAAGAAATGCAGATGATAATGATTGTGTCCATTTTTCTACTTCAGCTGAAGGAATACTTTTTGTAAGTACATAAGATGTCCCAAACTTTGCAATGCTCATATAGCGACCGCTGATTGATCTGTAGCAGGGAAGTGATTTCAAAATTTTTATGTCATCCTGGGACATCAAGTGACTCAAATTGCAGTTGAAATACATCAGGAGTGCCTCAAAGTCATTTTCTACTAATTTTTCAGTTCTAAATGTTGATGTTTGGACCATATAATGCACAGCTTTCAAAATGCTTGTGGGGCTTTCTATGTTTGCTGTGTGACCTGATAACAGAGGAACTAATGCACTGTCTTTGGAGCAGATTTTGTTCAAAGCAAGCTGAATACATCCAGCTTTCATGAGAGCATGAAAAACTTTATCAGTTTGAGCATTTGGAAAAACTGCAATGTGCATGAGACTCAGAGGAAGCAGAACATCACCTTCAGGGACTACAAGCTGATTGGCTGAAACAGTAAACTTTGTTCCTGGAAGCAATGCCCAGTCTTTTAAGGTATCAACAACAATGTCAAATGTTGGTTTTGTTTCTTCTTGATCTTCTTTCACACTTACAGATTCACCTATGAAATGCCATGCATTTTTAAGCCAAGATTCACTTGCAAAATTGTCCTTCCACTTTGTACAATTCTTGGTTTTATATTCACGAGGCAATACAGAGGAAAGCAAATCAGCAAAGCTGGAAATGTCAAACACTTTTGCAACTTTACAGTTCAACAAGATATTACTGTATTTCAAATATAATGTATTCATGAACAAATCTTTGCGTGATGGAATTAATTCATGGTATGTTGTTAGAAACTTGGATCGTTTTGCATCAAAAGTTTGCAAAACACTGTCCAGAGTAATGAGAAGGGGCAATCCCTCTACTTCAATCTCATTCTCTTCTGCGTCCTTAAAACAATAATCAACTAAAAGTTTTAAACTATGAAAAAGTTTTAGGTTAGTCTGCTGGAGACGACAAGGCAGCTTTCCAATATGACAATTAGTATCAGGAGAAGAAAATGTCATTAAAAATGACCTAACATCAGCAGGAGTTACATAACTAACAGGAATATCCGCATCTATAAGACAGTGGTACAGATTAGCAGTTTCATCACAGTTATAAACTAAGTTGAAACCAATTTCTAAAAGTAGGTGTTTCAATCTATAGACATTCTCTGCTACTGTTTTGCGTGTTGTAATATTATAATCTGCATTTTTAAGGTGCTGTAATTCATCTTGCAGTAAATTGTCAAAAAATGGTCTAGTTTTATTTGAAGTAGACATGTTAATCCAGGTAATTATAACTGCTGAGTGCAGATCAGAGCCATCAATATTTGGAGCCCGTACAACAGGTAAAAGACGTTTCATATCTTCATGAATGCAAGTATAAAGTGCTTTCACTAGACAATACAGATCTGGTTGTAGATCAAGTCTGTTAACTGGGAAAAATGATAAAAATTTCTTTAAAGTGTCCTTTACAACATGAATAGCTGTGTTCTGTAAGACTGATAATGTTGGGTCAGAACCAGGGAAATACCGTTTCTTTAATTGGATTAATAATTCAACATATGCAGGAGCTATTAATGCTGTCATTAAACTATTATTCCAGTCACTTCGGACACCAACTCCATTATCATCACGCCACAGATTTCTTCTGGCTGAATCTAGAGCAAAGTGGCCATTCACATGAAAGGGTAACCCCGTCTCCAAAGAGAGAGGCAAAAAACAGAAGGCCCTATGGGGTTTTTTATAATTGTGAGTAATGCAGGCAGCTACTCCACCACGTGGGAAGAGAGTAATATCTTGGTTCTTGTGAGCTGATATAACACTCTTAGATACTTTTTCCATACTTGAAAAACCTGATCTATTACAAATAAGCCATGTAGTCAAATTTCCTTCAGAGTCCTCAGTATCCATAGTATAGGTTATCTGTTGAACTGGTATGTCATTGAGTTGCCTCTTTTTAGTAACACTATCAATTACAGAAGCATGAAATTGTTTCCTTTTTAAACGGTCACCATCAGTGATTTTGCCCTTTACAGAATAAAGCACATTTAGAGCGCCGTTGGCTTTATCTATTTCACAAATAGAAATTTTTTCCATGTGATTAAGAAACATTAAAAGTTCTGCCCCATCTGACCGCAATTTGTCCAAAAGATTCTGGACCATTCTGTCTGATGATGGAACTGAGGAAATTTCTGAAACTTTTGCCATTTCTGCATTACGAAGAGGAAATCTAAACATTGTACAATTATCCAGTTTAAAATGGGTTCCCAAATAAAGATCCAGAACATCTGAGAACTGTGTCCTAAAATCTGCATCCAAATCTCTAAACATACGTCCAGGACTAACAGATGTGGCTCCTGGTGCATATCTGGCATGAGGATCAAAAATACACAAGATGTCATTGCCAGAAATAAAAGAAGGGCAGTCTGTAATATGATATACAGAATTGAATCCTATTCCATATTGTCCAGTTTTATAAGGATTTCCTTCTTTGGTGCCTTTTCCAAGATTCTGAATTCCTCTGACATCATCTTCTGTAAAAGGCTGGTTATTATACACACAAAGTGCTGGTCCCTGCAAAGGGGCCCACTTATCATCAAATATTCTATCAACTGGATGCTGTCTAGGATCAAAAACAAAGCAGATTTCTGTGGCTTTTGCATCATCAGCATTTTGTAGAAGTTCTTTTAACATTTCCTTTTCTGAAGGATAGGCATTAAGGATACTCTTAATCCTGCTGGTCAGTTTTTCTTTCTGTCCAAATTCAGTGCCAAGTGTTGTAAAACAGACATTGGATGCATATCTTTCTAAGGCTTTATGTCGTTTTGGCACTGCTCCTAGTTTTACAGCTACTTCCCTGGGAATATCAGCGTGACAATATTTTACAGTGGTATCCTTTACTTTTATCCAGGGACAGTCATTGTAGCATAAAGATTTAGCAGGGAGAAGCTTAAGATTAGTGTCTGGTAATAATATTTTGCCATAATTTTTCTCACAAAACTCTTGTTTCTTTTCTCTAATGAGACTCCATATCCCTTCACTAATTACTCTTCGGCAAAGCTGAAAATTCTCTTCTGTTATTTGTTTTGTTCCTTTTACTTGATCAATAGATTCCAAAACAAGGGCAAAATCTTCAACAGTAAATGACTGCCTCACACCTACACTTTCAAAAAGTTCACGAAAATTATTTTTATATTTATTAGGCAACTGATAAAGGTAAGGTGCTGCTTCAAAATTCAAATGAAAAGAAACTTTTTCTGAGTCAACATATGCATTCTCAACTAGAATGAAGCTAAAGGACTTTAATTTTTCAGTGATGGCTGTCTTAGTCATTTCACTTTGCATCATTGCTTCATGAAGGTATTTGTAACAAGCATTGGTGATATTCTCTTGGTACAGTGTAATTCCCTCATCAACTGATTTTGCAACTTCTTTCAATTGGTTTACAACCAGGTCAACTGTTGGCTTTCTCAGTAATCCCAAAAACTCTTTAACAGCCAATGACACTGAACCACAACCCTTGAAGGAATGTGAGTTTTCGTTTAGAATTGGTTGCAAAAGACAAACTATATCCTGATATTCAGCTGTATAAAGGTCAGTCGCTGCAAACATGGTTTCGGGTGTAAAACTGTTACCTTTCCAGTTCAGTGAAAAACCTGCTGGTTTTGTTAGAAATGGAAGGAATGGGATTATTTGAAATTTTGCAGCAAAATCCTTTGCTCTAGGATCCCTTATTTTTAGTTTTTCATCAATAAGATTTAATAGAATACTACTTCTTAGACAAGCAGCAACATGGTCACTTTTATTAATTTCAGCTACTGACTCTGCACGTTCTAGCATGTCATCCCATAAAATATCATCTTTTGCCATACCTAACTGAACTAGTTTAATCAAATTAATAGGATTAAGATAGTCCTGAGTAGAACCATAAGGGAACCGTCCATCTTTTGTATCAAATAATTTTGCAACTCTTCCTTCAGGATGGATTAATCTTGATGGTAAAACCAAAGGGTGTCCCCCCAAAGAACAAGGAATACAAGGAGTAGCACGAAGAATTCCTGAGAATTCGTCAACTTTTTCATTTAGAACAAAGTTCATTAAAGGGTCTCTGAGTTCTGATTCAATTTCTTGAATATTTGGAAAAAACACTTCTGAAAAAAACTGTTTCTCTGAAAATGTATTTTCAAGCAGTATCTGCTTACAGCCAGCTTCTTCAAATCCTAACTTTACAGAAGAAGGAAGTTCAACAGCACAAAGATTTTTTGACCCAGTCTTTTTGAGGTATTTCAAAAATATCTTGAAGGCTGCTGGGCCAACATCTTTTCTTTTGAGTATAGAATCATCTAGAAATCTCACATTCTTCATGGAAACCCATGTTGATCCATCAGAGAAGACTCTGGTCAATTCTTTCCCTTTTCCATGAGCTATATCTTCATAAAATCCTTGACAAATTACAGAAAAATCATCATGAACTAAATCAGGATCAGGCCATACTGAGTAGTAAATATAGTCTGTTAGTTCTCCACTGGTGGTCATGTCACGTAGGACACAGAGTGCCTCTAAGTAAGCTTTCACAATAACATGTCTCATGAAGGTGGTATTCCATCGTCCTTTTGTATCTGTTTTCCAGATTTCTTTTCTATTTGAAGTAACAGCAAAGCACCCATTGATGTGAACTGGCAATCCTGTTTTTATTCGTAAAGGTAAATAGCAAAATACCTCTCCAATATGTGGTTTCACAGTCCACTTCTGCTCCTGGATTTCAGACAGCAGAACTCCTACTGCCCCACAAGGCACCAATCCTAGTCTTCTTCCACTTTCATTCAGGGAGAATTTGAGAGCCTCTCCAGTATCCATGCAGGTACATATAAGCCATGTGGTACAGTCTACTGTTTTTTGTGGCAATTCATCTGGTGGCTTTTTTGACTGACTGGACTTAGCCATTTCAAAGAGAGCAGCTGGGTCATCATCTGGACCTCTAAAAAGGGGTGACTGTAAATCAGCAATCCTTCTGAACACATGGTGGAATTCTTCAACTGTGATCTGAAGAATGCAAGATGACTTTGGTGCCTCAGTAGGAAGTTTTTTATTACTGATGCTACAAGTCTTCATGAGCTTAGCAGCTTCTTTTAAAACACTTAAGACAGGTGTATTCAATGCTTTGGAAGAGCAGGATTTTTTTTTAATTATTATTGTATCTTGTGCTAAGCTAGGATTTGTTTCCTCAATTTTCAAGTACTTCAAATACATTGAGTTCACACTCTGAGTGAAAATGATAAGCCTATGTCCACACAGACTAAATTCATCCACAAGAGAGTAAATATCTGCCGTATTATAGCAGGTACTACTAACTTCACTCACTTTTGCTTCCTGTTGCGTTCTAAAGGACAGTCTGAAAAGAGTTCCATTGTAGCTATAAGGTGCTTCTACAGTTAAAGGTAACTGACAGCCAAACACATCTATAAATGGTTTAAACTGATTAGGAAATTTCCTAAGTCTTTTCTGTTGTTTACTCCAATTAATTTTGATCCCAGGATTAGATCTGTCTTTAATGTGTTTACTGATATGGTTTATGTTTGGATCAAACATTATCATGAATTCTCGACTCATAATGATGGGAATATCAGTGATATGGTACACAGAATTAAAACCAAGACCAAATTTTCCAACCTTGTCAACTTCTCCCCTTTTTAAAGATTCTCCTAACCTAGTTATGTTCACAAAATCTGAATCTGAGAATTCAGAATTATTATATGACCACAGAGCAGGCCCATGACAAGCTGCCATTCCTGGGTCTAGGAGATTTTCTCTAATGTCCATATTTCTTCTCATATCAATCATGAAACTGCACTCTGTTGCATTGGCATCATCAGCATTTTGAAGTAGTTCTTTAAAAATATCTGACACTGAAGGGTATTCTTCCAGAATATTTTTAATTCTTACAGTAAGTGGTTCTCTTTGTCCTGACTGTTCAAATCCCATATTTTCAGGGTTGATCAATCTTGTACTAAGGCATGGAACTTTCAGCCATTCTGCAGTTTTCATAGGTATGTCCTCGTGTACCAAAATGATTGGTTCCACTGAATCTTCTAGTAAATCATTAAGGTCATCAACTTTAATGTCACAATAACAGCATTCATGAATTGGTTTCATGATAAGTTTAGAAGGATTTCTGCTATGATGTATAGGAACTGGTGTGTTGGGACTTGCTGGGATCTGATTGCTATATAGCCATCTGATGATATTCAACATAAGATGAAGATTTTGTTTGCTTTCTTGTTCACTGAGATCTTGGTCACTTTTGAGGTATACCTTCTGAATGACCATGGATATATGATCTGATGTTAATTCCTCTATTGAACCACAGACCTTAAACAACTGGTGGAACTTTGCCATGGTTTTAGGCACACTATGCAAATAAGGCTGAAGGTCAAGATCATGGAAAGGTTTTATCACAGCTTGGGCAAGGGGACAAAATTTTTTGCCAGTCCAAATCCATGGAAATTTTAAGGCTTTGAAAGCATCCTTCCCTTCATTTAAATGATCATGCATGAAGCCATAAATTTCAAGTAGTATATGTTGGAATTGATAGTAGTCTTCATCACTAAAGGTTTTTGAAGTATACCAATCAACAACAATTTTAAAATGTTTTAAGACAGCACTGATACTAGGTTTTGTGAAGATACCTAATGCTTTTTCCAAGTTTACATGTATACTTTCTACAAGAGGAAGTGATGAGCCCACTAGAATTGCATGGGATCCATCACACATATCTGGTGGTGCACAAAGATTACAGAGATCTCCTTTCCAGAATAAAGAGCCTGGGTAATTTGGAGGCCTTTCCTTGCAAGCTGGAACCCATTTTATTTTCTTCAGTGTCATTTTCCCTTCAGATGACTGCAACAGTGTATGATTCTTATTTAAAACCAGTAAGAGTGTTTTGGCTTTCTTTAGAAGAACATCCTGATTTGGACAAGAACTGGCCTGTAAGGCTTCAATTTTTTTTGCCACTTGCACAACATCTTTCTCTTTGAGACTGGCTTCGTTTTTTAAGCCAATCTGTCTTAAAGAGTGAAGGACATCTGGTGAGGTAAAGCCTAAAGGGGGAAAACAGGTTTCTTCCTCATTATAAAAGAGATCCTTTAGTATGTCTACGTCAGGATCGAAGAGTTCACTGGCTGATACCATGTCTTCTTGTGAAATCTGAATGAATTTTAATGGCATTAACCAATCAAGCACATTTGGATTCTCATTTTTAAGAGAGGAAAGATTCTCAAGGATCCATAACATAAGGTGTGTTATTTCTTCACGTGAATAAAATGCATTTTCAATATCTTTTAAAACAAGCTTTAAGCAACTAGTGGTCTTTAATTTCTCTATTTTCAGCATGTTTGCCAAGCGAATAGTAGCTTCATCACTACTGTCTATTACTGAAATAGAAAGTCGCAGGTCTGGTGGAAGTTTAGCAGTATGATGCAAGACTTTACAACCTTTCAGTTTTGTATAAGAGGAAATTCCCTGACCAGATGAATGGTTAATTCGCTTGAATATTGTTAATTCCTGAATTATTCTTTTCTCCTTTTCATTGGTATCAGTTAAACTAGCTAAGAACTTCCTCAGGGCATCTTTGTGTGTTGGAAGCAGTGAAGATATTTGATTACATAATTTCTGCAATGGCATCTTCTCCATTATCTGCAAAACAGCATTTGGTAATGGCGAATGAATGTATTTTTTAATAAGTGGATGTTGTATAGAGGCATCTAATTTTTTAAGGACAATCCCACCAAGTTTTTGAACAATGTCTGCAATAAATTCTGGAAGCTGTGCTTCAGATTCATCATCTAAAACGACTAACGATGGAATCCTGAGTCTAATAAGTTCTACACAAGTGTGACCTTCATCTAGTGTAGTTCTGGGGATAAGTGGCATCTCATCAAATAAAGTTAAATCTTCTGAAAAATGAATATATAGATTCTTCCAAACCATTTTAAGCCATGAAACAGATGGGTGATTTTTATCTTCATCAAATGGATACCACTGAACGATCAACTCTCTGCCAGGCCAGAATGTATTCATTACTTCTTTGATAAGACGTGCAAATCGTTCTGGATTTAGAAGTTGCAGCTGAGTACATGGTCTTCCTGTAAATGATATACAGAAATGTTACAAATACATACAATTCTACTGTAAATTATTTAGCTGTCTGTTCTCACAGATTAGATAATATTAGAAAATCATTTTAAGAGTTTTAAGTATACTATAAAAATGCAAACGTTCAGCATAACTGGACTAAAATAAACTTTAAATTATAACAGTAAAGAATTTATGCATAAATCCATATTTATAGTAACCTATAGGAGAAATACATAAAATGCATTTAAAAACAATTTTACAATTCATATTCTATAAATGGAATCATTATGAAAAAGTGTAGTGTTAATTTTTCACAAATAAAGGTACCCAGGTTATATGGATAAAAATTATATAAGTACTTTATTTAAGGGTAAGTATGAATTTCTTTGTAACTACATTGTGTTACATTGTGCCTTGTCTATAGGCGCCAGATGCTACAAGGTTGTCAGGACAAAAAGAAGAGCATGAAGGAGAAGCATAAGTGTGAGAGTCCCAATCTCAACTGACATACCACTGAAGCTGTTGCAGCAAGAAAACTTACACAGTTTTCTTTTAGCTACAAACCTGATGTGTAAGTTAGGTGCCACTTAATTTTTCTAGAAAAGGGATAGGGGATATTCTAGATGTAAATACTGCTGTGTGTGCTTGCTCAACTCTGGAGCATGTTCATAATCTTTCCAAAGCAGTTTTGACTTAATCACCTATTACTTAGTAAAGTGTTATTCAGAGCTCTGGGATTTTGCAGAAATGCTTCTAGGATAACAGAGAGCTCTACTGCAAAGGCAGGGGGTATCCCTCACCAACCTGCTCTACTTACGGCTGTTTTATAAACTGGGAGACTAATACAATTTTGTCTGGAGAAAAAGGTTTATGCTGACTTTTAACCACTGTTCTAAAAATTAAAATTTTATTTCTAAGTGCATTTTGTGTTTCAGAGTATTTACAATATATGTAGGAACAAAATGAAGGGGGAGAGGAGGAACTGCATGCCTACATGTATGCACAGACCCATACAGAGAAATAAAAAGCATTCCAAAATCAATCTTGTGGAAACCTAAAATTTATTTTTGCATATATACATACAATGTCTCTACTTCTGAAAAACTAATTTTGGAACATTATAAAAGAAAATATATCTCAAGTCCCTTGAAACTTTTGTATATCATTTTTTTTAACCAAGGAAAAACAGTCTTATTTTATAAATTGTACACATCAGGAAAATAACTATCTTCTACCAAAAAAATCTATCTTTCATGTTACAGTAAGGCATTAATGCCCTAGAAAATTAAGTGGGGGCACACGTTTGCAACTTTTGGATGATGTCAGTATCTAAATTCTGAACGTCTTTAGTTTATACATTATATGACTTAGAGTAGGTAAAATAGTAATATTTAAGGAATCATAAAAATCTCAACAGTGGTTCACTAGCATATTTTTCTCAGCTTATGAGTCTCATTAAAAATAACTTTCATAACTAATTTTTAACAACTTTTTAAAAAGTGCTACTGAATTAATTATAATAGAATATCCAACCCATAATTAAGGCAAGGATACAATACCAGAAAGATAGAAAAAAGTGTTAGAAATTAAATTTAGAATACTTCAGAGAAATAAAAACACACACTACACTGTGATATAACCTAATAATTGCCACATAACATGCATTTTGTAGATAATCCTATTTGATCTTATAAGAAATTCAGCAATTTATAAAATACATACCTACCATCAGAAAAATTATCTGATATTAATGTATAAATAAAAAGCCAACACAACACACACACTACATATAACATGCAGCTAACACCAGTCATGCTCAACTGAAAAAACGTAACAGAAAATGTAGTAAGACACAATTCTAAGTAATAAATTGATTCAATCTGAAGTCCTGATTTTTATTTATTTTATATTTAAGCATTTAGCATTTAAACCTAATGTTTTATAAAAAATAACACACAAAAGAAATCTTCATGTCCTGTATTAGAAAACCACTGATATTGTGAAGAAACAGGATCAGCAAGATAAATTTTATAGCATTATACTACTGACTCGTGATTTTGTGGCAGAATTTAAAATTATTAGTAGTGTCAAAAATGTTAATTATTTAGTAATGGAAGTGTTCCTAGAAATAAGAAGGTCTTATTTAAATATGAACTATGATTGAGAAATAACTCTTTGAAGAGTAGTTTTAGCTTTACTATAGATCAGTTCAAAGTAATATCAACATACTGAATCATTATTCAAAGACTGCATTATATTTTTATTGAATTATGTTTATGTTCAGTACTAACTTTGAGAAACATTTCCAAATAGATGGAAATAGGATATTACAGTCTACTTCAATGTGCACTTAATCATGAAATCTCAGTGCTGAGTACTCATTAATAGTTCATTACATTTAACCAGACTCTTTCAGAATGACACACAGTTCCAGGCTGTAAATACAGTATCAACTTTTATACTTTTCCTAAAAGAAAGTGACAATGGCAGTGTTAATGGTTGATGAATTCTAACGATGCCCCACTGTATAGATATATCTAGAACTTTTTCTAAGCACACAAATGATAAGGTAAAGATCCTGTTAAATGGTATAATGGAGATCAAATCGTCAAAGAAACAAGAAGGATAAAAGTCAAAGAGCAAGTAAAGAAAGAAAAGGGAAGCTTGCCTGCTAGCTTTGCTCTTCACTTGGCATTCCTCAGCATGTCCAGCAGCAGAACTGCAAGCACGCTTGGGTGAGGGGGTTGGGGGGGGCAGTAGAAACCTCTAACAAGGAACATGCCACAGTGATTCAAAAATAGCACTAGTGACCAAATATCTTCTCACAAAGTCAATGTTAACACTCTGCTGCTTCCTTCCTGGATTTGATGTTGATTAGGATATGCCACAGCTGGGGACAATCCCTAGGGCAGGTGGATATATGTAGTCTATTTATTTCAAGATTTTGTTTTCCTCTTTGATTATACCTTAAAAATATAAGATACTTAAGTATCTTAAAGATAAGATTAAATCTTAATCTGCAATTAAGATTTAAGACTGTAGTAAAATCAGTTTAACAGTAATTTGGCTTTTAAATTAATTTTAATATAAATACAGCTTGCTTCAAAGAATAGACTGAAATAATATTTACCATATAATAACTACTACCATAAATAATATTTACCATAAAAACAATTTCCATAAAGCAAGCCTTGCATGCTCTAATTTTCCAGTATAATATGAGCTTGGGAAAAATAATACAAGTTAAAAATTTTACTTAAATAAAAGAAAATCAATATAACGACACACTAGACATTATAAGAATTAGCCAAATGCTCCTAATGAAAACTGTGTTCGCTATTTTAGTTTCCCTTGGGATGCAAATTCAGGGCTTCTCTGCTATTTTCAGCTTCAGCACAGTAAGCCACCTTCCACAACTGTAAGTCATAAGGTCCTCTCATCTAATAGTCAGAGACTCCTGAGTTTATTCTTCTCTGTCCTTTTTAATCTCAATACTTATATGTATCATATAACATAGATGTGTTTACTTGCATCCTTTCCCATTAAATACCAGAACATAAAATATAAATTTCAGCATAGTTCTTTCTTTGAGAGTCAACAATCTATGAAGTGAATGCTTTCAAGTCACTTAAATATGGTAATATGGTTTTACTGTGTTATTTATAACAACCACGTATACATCTATATTAGTATAATTTCCTCTGAACTTTAACAATTATTACCATCACAAAAAAAATTGTTAACATAAGTTCCTAGCTATTAAGGTAAATGAAAAATCAGGATTCAAAGAATCAAACAAACAAAAACATCAGGCTACAATGAACACAACATTTAGTCAGTTATCATACCTGAATATCCCCAGAGAAGTTGTTGTGCTAGAATATAATTAAATCCATTCTTAGAAAAAGCTAGAATTATAATTTTCACAAGACGGCTACAGAAATTATTCTGTAGCTTAAGATAACACTTTGTGGAATCTTTATGCATCATTAAGTAAAAGAAAACCATTAACAAAACAACAAATAAATATACATTTTAAAATTTAAAGACGCATTTCAGTGCAAACGAAAACCAAACTATATAAGGGTGGGGAATCTTAGTTCGGAAAGAAAGCAAAAAAGAAAAGTGTATGTACTTTATATGTGTAAATTACATTTAACATTGTAAAGTCATCTGATAAGCTACCAAAGTATTTTTGCACAGGTTATCATCATGTTATAATGAGATGCCCTAGATAAAAATTAAGAAAGAGGGGCCCTCCCTGGTGGCACAAGGGGTTAAGGACGACAGTGTGAAGCATCTGTAGCCACTGCAGCACGAGTTCAACCCCCAGTCAGCGAGGTGACCCACATGGTGCAACAGACCTTTCCTGCCTCACCCGCTGCTCCCTTCAGCAGTGTATTTCAGTCGATCTGCCTATTCTGGTCCCCACTCTGTCTCTAGTAGCCCCCCCCCCCATATCTCTGGCCTGTACCATAGACCTTATATGCATAAATAAATGTTTTTTAAAAATTAAAGGGAGAAATCTGATTTTTAAAAAGGTTTACAGTATCTCTACAAAGAAAAAAAATTCTAACTTTATGAGAGAAAGGGATGTTTTATCAAATATTTCCACTGCTTATGATAACCATGAATAATTACCAAATTCAAAGAATCGCTCCACAGATATTGAAATCCTCTTCTGCAAGTCATTTATCAAGTACCATCCTTATGAGATATTTGTATATTTGGATACTTTGAGCAAAATTTGGCAACTGCTACAAAATACCAGTCTTATCAAAGGATTTTAAGCTCTTCTAATTCTAACCTCTTCAAATTACTTTGGAGGCATATTTTTAGTCGATATGCTTCTATATGGAAGTAAACAGACAAGACATGATTCCACATCTTGTCTTATAGGGAAAAACAAGTATTAGATAATTATTGCAAATGATTAAACAGGTCCAAATGTATGAGGGCCGTGAGAGCTCAGTGCTGTCTGTACATGTGGGCTGTGTAAAAGATGAGGACAAGGTATCAAGAAATGGGGATGACAAAAGGAACCCTAAGGACATCTTCTTCCCTCCTAAGTCCACCTTCACCCTTGTTTTGGGGCATTCATCTCTCACCTAGAATGTGAAAACAGACTCAAATCTCCCATATTCATTCTTACCTCACTAGTTAAGATGACACAGCACTGCTCAGGTTATTTTTCTAAAATACTATTTTTCTTCTACAACTGTGAAAATCTTTCAATGGCTTTCCCCTTTTTCCTTCGGACAAAGACCATAAGTCTTAAAATATCCTATCAATCTCTTCTTTATTTGGCTGTTTTCTGATCTCCATCTAAAGATGCCTGGCTCATGAAAAATTTGTATCAGTATTTGCTAATATGATGATGATTGTTAATAATCTCTTAGTTTCATCTCTCTCTCAATCTTTCTCATATTTGGAAGGCAACATGTCCTATTCCTCCCTTCGTGTAGGGCCTTAGGGTTCCTTTTGTACTATTACAAGTCAAGACTTGGGTAGATATGACTAGAAAAGGCATGAGAATAGTCTCTGGGTACTGACACTCTTCTGGCTTTCAACCTAGTGTGTTCAGTCTATAAAATTTCATTAAGCCTATTTTATGATATGTGTAATTTTCTGCATGTACATTACAACTCAATAAAAAGTTTTATATAAGACTGTAACAGAGAATTTGAAAAATAAGAATTTCTAAATGTCTGGAGCAAAGAATATATGTTTTATTATAGGAATCTGTATTTAGATTCCCAAAAAGACTACTATGAAGACAACAATTTCCAATTTGAGTCATCTAAATAGTGAAAAATCAGTGTCACAGTTACTACCTCATAATAACAGATCCTTTATGGCAAACAGATTTACAATTCATTTTTCTTTAGTCTCAATTTGTTGCTTTGACTCCATTCATAATTTACCCCCTTCATTCCAATTCCCTTTTTTTATACTTATATGAATAAAAATATACAATCAGTAGCTACTTTTCCTTTAGTCATTATCTTTGGAAAGAAAACACTATAGGCTATAAAAAACATATCACAAAGAATATGCTTTACAATTTTAGCCAATAGGACAAAACCGGAGCTTTTCAGGCCAATATCATCATCACATCAGGGCAATAAGAGGAAAGTCACTTTCAAAAGTTAAAATATGACATTAAATTAATAATCATTAAGTCTTCTCCCCAAAGCATACTGTCTTTTCCTAAAAAAAATTCTCAATAAAGGATACTCATCCTTTGCTAAGACCCCAAGAATCTACTTTCCTAATATTATTGTGGGGTTCATTTTATCTGTCTCCATTAACCTGAACTAACTTAGCACAACCACACAAAACTGTGGAGGAGAAGACACTATGGGCAATGTAACAAGGCTGACAGGTGAAAGACCTGAGCTTTATGCATATGTGAGCTGATAACTTTGAACTTAACATCTTTCTCTCAACTGTGCAATCTTTCTGACATTAGTTGCTCTCTCTAACACAAGGGATATGAGGTATGAGACCAGGGCTCAAATAAGAAAATATATGGGAAAGCATCGAAAAATGGTAAAGCTCTGTGCAAGAGTAAGACATTTCCATGAATGTACGCCATACACCATGACAGGAAAGACTTTCAAATACAGTTACCAACTCTGAGTTCTTTTAGATGACAGAATTCAGTATTGATGCATCTTAAAATAAAACAAATATATTACGTAGAATCATATGAAATTTCTGATTGAGGCTAAAATGGGTAATTATTGGTACTTTCATCTTATTTCAACTTAACATATAAAAGCTGTCTTATAAAAGCTGTTTTTAATAAATAATTAATTAAAAATAAAAACTAATCAACTATAATACCTCGGGTTTGGGCAGCTTCCTTTAAAGCAGCTAGAAGGTGAGGTTTCAAGTTATCCAGAATAAGTCTTCCTTCAAGACCTGGGAAAAGGGACCTAAAAAATGGTAAGAGCATTAGCAATTATAAACTCTATAATTCTAAGTTTAAAAAGTTTTAATCATATAACCAAACTAATTAAACATATTATTTTATATAAATTATAATGCACACATTAAACCACATTATAATACTTTGTGCTCAAATATTATCTAGGCTTCACTTTAAAACATGAGGGCATTATGTACTATATCCAAATCCAAAAATAGTCTAAACATCTCAGAATAAAGTTAACATTTTTCTGAAATGTTAATACATATCTTCACTTATAAAAAAAATTAATACACCATTTAGTTCATTTAATTCAAAATAACTCATTATTGACTAACCTTAGTTATAGTAGCACTTTATAACCAGTTTTCAGTGACCTGTTTTTGAAATTGCCAAGGAAAACAACTGCTTAACTTTTTAATTGACAAAAATCTGAATGCTTTTTCACCTTAGAATGTAAAAATGTATTGTTTCATATTTTTCCAAAATCTTTTCATATTCTGCAAAAGTCTTCATTAAAATCTAAAATCTACATTAGTAATAGATGAATTTCACAAGTAAAGAATTCTAAATGTGTGTAGCAGCAGAGGAAGGCCTAACAACAAACATTTAAAATGAGTGATTCATATAACTGATAAGGGACTAATCACAAAGATCTCACACAACTCAACAAAACAACATAAAAATCCAGTCAAAAAATGGGGAGAAGAGCTAAAAAGACACTTCTCCAAACATAAAAGGCAAGTGTCAACAGGTATATGAAAAATGTTCCATATCGCTTATAATCCTGGAAATATAAATCAAAACCTCAATGAGCATGGCACATATTAAAAAAACTAGCAACAACAAATGTTGGTGAGGATGTGGAGAAAAATCTTCTACACTGCTGGTGGGAATGCAAATTAATTAAACACTATGAAAAGCTATGTGGGGCTCCTCAGTCTACTAAAAATGGAGTTACCATATGAATTAGCAATTCCAATCCTAGAAATCTACCCAAAGAACACAAAAACATTAATTCAAAAGGATACTTGCACCCCTATGTTTAGTGCAGCATAATTTCAATAGGTAAAATATGGAAACAACACAAATGCCCAAAAATAGATGACTGGATCAGGAAGATGTGGTATATATACACAATGGAAATACTATTCAGCAATCCAAAAAGATAAACTCATGCCATTCTCAGCAACATGGATGGAGCTAGACGGGATTATGCTCAGTAAAATAAGTCAGAAGGAAAAAGAAAAATATCAGATGGTTTCATTTATAGGAGGAATATAGGGGAACCAAATAAAGGATCAGGAATAATAATAATAATAAAACAAAATTAACAGGCAACTCTAAATCAGAGACATTCTGCAGGGGTGTGGGAGAGAGCTCAATAAAGGGGAGGGAAAAGCATGTGGGACTGCAGTGATGGTGCATGGGTGATTTGGTGGTAGGAATTTTATGAGGACTACACCAGAAAGGAGAAAGCAAATATTATACAAAAATGAACAATGATGTAAAAAATATATAAGTAAATAAATTTAAATTAAAAAGAAGAGTGATCCATACCTTGGATAGTCTTCTGAGGTAATATAAACAACATCTTGATCTGCTACAGAGGAGGAGAAGGGAACAAAATGTCCATTTTGTAAAGGCAGCAGCTCCAATCCAAGCAGTTCACTGTAGGCTTGGTCAGAAAGCACGAACTCTAAAAGATGAAGCTTCTCAGCAGCACTTCCTGAGTGTGCAGACTTCCTCAGCACCTGCCTTACCCATGCTGGTGTCACTTTCCTCACAGGCTTTGTACTAGAGGCGGTAAGCTGAACAGCAGCAGCAAGATTTGCTGGTACCTTGACAATCTGCTTCCCTGAGCTCCGGAGGTAGTTGAGCACAGCTGTTGTGTATTCCAAACTTTCATCAAGTTCTGAGAAGTAGGCCTGCTCCAATTTGACCCAGTGATTGCTAAGGGAATAAATAACTGCATTCTGGAAGAGCTCGTTAAACAGAGGCTCCAATACCGGCTGCCAGTGCACCTTGACTTTGTTTGCATAGGGCCAAAGCTTGTAGATGGCATCAACTGACAAGGGAAAATCAGAGCTCCTTTCTGCCTCCAGACGTTTTATTGAATCTAAGATCAGAGTGGCATAGGCTTTTGGGACAACATTCACAACCAGAAATTCATTCCATAAGGCTGCTGGGTCTCTCCACTGGTCCAGCTCTCTCCATTTAATGCTCCTGCGATTGTCAGTCAGACCAAAGAACCCACTGATGTGAACCGGGAGGCCTGTTTTACTTTCCTCGCCAGGTGGCAAAGGAAGAAAACAAAATACTTTCCCTGAGAAATCAGATATTGCTCCTTTTTCTTCCTCATCTCTGCTTGATAAACACATGGCTATTCCAATAATTGGAACAAATTTCAATTCATCAGCTAGAGCATCAAGTTTACTACTTATTCCTCGCCCACCCACACCATTACATACCAACCAAGAAGTTTTCTGTGTATCTTTAGTATTCTCATCTTCTAGAACTATGTTTATATGATATGTTACACAAGTTATGCTATTGTTTGGAATCTTTTTACAATAGTTACTTATAGCAGTTCCCAGAATGTTTACAGAATTTGGGCGTTCATGTTTCAGAGCCTCATTCTCACTAGCAGTCACCCTAAACACGAGTTTCTCTGTTCCATCGGCCTCCCGGACATGTAAAGAGACATACTGCACACTTTTCAAAAAGAGCAGGACTGTGTCTGCATCTGCCTTAAAAGATTCAAACAACTCAAGAACCTTTTGCTTATTGTAGAGGTTACTACTAAGCTGAGATGGCTGTAGGCGAAGAGGGAAACGGAAAAACGTTCCTGGAAAGTTGCCATTTATAAATGTTTCCTTGGTGCTTCCAAAAATGCCAATAAATGGTGCAAACTGGTCTGCAAGTTCACTGATTTCTTTGCTATCATCTCTGAGGTTCCAACATTGGCCTGATTCATGTAGACCAAAAAGTGTTTGATGAGGATCTAACATCCCAATCTGGTCACCACTAAAGATACAAGGAACATCTGTAACGAGAAATTCAGCACTTGTGATCAACTCTGAAGTTTAATGGGCAGCTGTAATTAAAATGAATAATTACTAGCAAAATTTTACATATGAAAAAGTCAGGGCCATAAAATGACTCAAAAACAGATTTAACTAAAAACAAATTTAATTTAGCTTTAAAGATAGTTCTTTTAACATGAAAAATGATTTCTCTGATTCAATAGGCTTAGAGACAATATTATTATTATAAAACTTAAGATATATCTTCAAACATTTACTAAAAAATTAAAATATGCAGAGTATCTGGAAATTTACACTCAGCCCCACAGCCATAGGAACCCAATGAAGCAGAACAGAGTTGCATCCTATGCTCAAAATAAAACTTCACTAAAAATAAAACTTGAATTGTAGATTTTCTTTCTAAAAAAAAAAAAAAAGGAGAAGAAAAATAACCATATTACTCAGAAAGCATATGTTCTTAAGTGATTTCGAAATGAATTCCCTCATTGGGTCTTCCTCTCTACCTCTCAGAGTGGAAGTGCCTCTCATGCCTGGAGTATCTTAGCATGCTAAAACTAAGTGCAGTGCTTCAAATATGTATGTTTTATATAGCATGGCCCCTAAAATTCATAAAATTTACTTCATTTGTTCCTCAACCAAGAACAGAGTTATTTGAATACTGGTAGAAAAACTAGATATGTGGGATGTGTTCTATATCATGAGAGATTCTTCACCATGATGCCTTCTAAGGCTCCAAATGGCAATTTTAATATTTAGCTTTACATGCTGAATTAGCACCTAACCTTCATGCAAGATGCAACTACCATAAACTCCACCTTTCATACTTGTGGTCATTTATGGCAGCTCAGAAGTCACAATCACCAACTCCTACACTCTTGGGCATTTTAAGTGGGGAATGCTACATCCACCAACCTGACCCCTAAACTGATCATCAGTGAGGTCCATGCACTCCCTGCGCAATGTTCTCACTCCCATTACTGAAATTATGTCATGGAGACTCCTGACAGGTGATCTATGGCCTTTACAGATACTCAGATAAGAGACTAGCACTCTAGTTAGTACTGCCCATTAACATGTTCATTCTCAAACAGGGAACAAGTCCAGTGAGATGTAGATGCAGGCAGTCAGCTGGACTCTCTAAACAACATATTCCTGTTTAACAATCTCCACACTTACACAATTCATCTATGTACCCCCATATTACATTTTACAGACCAGAGGGGTAACTTGCAAATAGTTAAATACATGAGTGTTAATATTCACATAAAGGCTTTATACGATATGATTTAATATAGTTTTATGCTATAACATAATTGATAACACTTAAAACAACTATTATACATGATAATAAATACAATTTTTAAAAAGGTTTAATATAACTGGCCTATTAAGTGGGGGAACCTAGTACACTTGCCTAAGACAATACCAACTGAGGTGAGTAGACTGAGAATAATAATGCTCTCTTTCCGCTCATTATTATCCCACTCTGGACAATAATGTCTATGGTTACCCTAACTATAGTTATAGCCATCTCAGCTCAATCTCTCTTCCTGCAAGTTCAAAATGCAATAGTAGTTTGAAACTAAACCATAACAAGAACCAATTCCTTAAAAAAGTTATCACAAAACTATAGCAAATACAAAGAACTTTGATTCTGGAAAAGTAGCCATGTACTTTAGAAATGTCTACATTAAGAGTTTCAAGCATTTCCTCTTTTAACTATGAATCAGAAACCTCACATTCTTTTTAGATTCAAAACACAATTCCAAAATAATCTTTAATATACTCCAAAGTTTAAGAACAATTTTTTAATGAGGAAATGTGGAAAAACTAGGATCATTTCAAACATCTTCAATTTTTCAGTTATTAAATAGCATAGACTATTTTACTTTCTTCTTTAACTTCCTGGTATTTAAGAATATGCACCAAAAAAATCTGAAAATAAATTTGATGACTCCTGAAGATTTATAGTATTTGTAGATTTTTCTAGAGTAGCAATTCTGCATAGGCATGGCAAGAGATACATTTCAAACTTCACATGAAATAATTTAGTATATGTACTGATTCCACTGGAGCATTATTAGAATTTTTAGCATCATATGATAAAGCTTTGGTGTAGTTACAATAGTGACTTTATGAAACTGAAGATAATGATATTGAACAAAATTCTTGCTGCTGACAGAAAACTTGGGAAAGATCCCTTTTGAAACAGTATTATCTCTGAAGTTAATGAATTACAAAACATAGACTGAAATAACTTTCTACATCAAAAGTGAAAGCTAAATACTATACCTGTTATATGATAGACAGAATTAAACCCAATTCCAAATCTTCCAACCTTTGAAGGGTCATCCTTTTTTCTGCTTCTTGCTATTTCCTGAATGCCATGCCAATCCTCTGGGGTGAAAACTGCATTGTTGTATACATAAAGAGCTGCCCCTAGGTATTCAGGAAGAAGCAAATCAAAGTGCTGTTTTATCTCTAGAACTTCCTCTACATAAAACTGCTTATTTGATTGAAAAATGATAAGAAGTGAATGGAGTGATTAAATTCTGCATTATAATATTGATTTCACAGTAAAAATAAAAATACAAATTAAAGATTATCAGCAGAATACAGTATTTTTGATCAAACAGGAAAAATTAAGGATGTTGCAATACTCAGACACCTAAAATACAGAACAAACTAGGAAATTAACCACTGTACTACTTTATAAAATTTATTACTAAATAGCATATTTAAATAATTTTTTATAAATAGAATTATTTATAAATATACTATGGAAAACTTGCTACTAAAGAAACCTTGAAAATGTAAGAAATAGTCAAATAAATTAAATCAAATAAGGCACTACGTAAGAAAAATAAAGAAACCTTGGTAATACATTATTTCATATGACAAAAAATTATCTTTTGGTAATGTTAATAATCACCTTATAAATGCACATTTTTGTGTTCAGTTTCTAGATTTTTCTATATAAGACGGTACCTGCATAATTTTAAAAATTATTAATGTGACAGATTTTTAAGTACTTCAAAATAATGAGATGTCTCCAAAATAGACCTTTTAAAAAAATTATGTGTAAGTACATAAAGTGTTTTTGGAACGCTGTTTTTGAGACTTTAGAGTTTCTAATATTCTTTGAATATATTCAGATATAGTATTTCATCATATTTTAAAAAATTATAATTTTTCTTTTAAAAAGTCACAGAAATATAACATATATAAAGATATATAAAGATCTTAAATGTGCAGCTTTATGAATTCCTATAAAGTGAATTAACCTGTGTACTCTCCAACCAAATGAATCAGAGAGAACATTCTAGCATACTTCCCTACCCAGCCTTTTCTGATATACTATAAATTCAGGCATAGATATGGGGATGTTGGCCAAAGTTTGTTTTACAGAAATGGCATGATCAATGTTTGTAAATGAGTTAAAGTAGGGATATAAAAATAGACAAGACTGCTGAGCTTTTTTGAGAACGATGAACCCAAAGTGTTTAGAGTGAACTCTGAAGTCTACTATATTTGGGTTTCAAATCCAGCTTTACCGTTATTAATATCACTTCAGGCAATCTAACATTATTAAGGTCCAATTTCCTCATCTGTAAAGTAAGGATGAAAACATTTTACAGAAGATCAAATGAGGTAATACAAACAAGTGCATAATACCCAGCATAAAGTGAACACCTTAAAAATGAGTTACCATTGGGCCTCCCCTGGTGGCGCAGTGGGTTAAGCAACGCACTACGAAGCAAATCGCAGCCACTGAAGCACGAGTTCGATCCCTGCTGCCGGCCAGGGG